>MU119308.1:0-173568 GCA_014904845.1 Acephala macrosclerotiorum
AAAAATTTAAAAATTCGATTTTATTATTTTTAAAATATAAAAAATTAATAAAATTTATAATACGAAAAATACTTTAATTTAAAAATATTAAAATACGTTAAAAAACTCGTAAACGTATTTATATAAAATAATTTATTATTAAAAATATAAATAAATTAAATTTTATATATATTTATTTTATAATATAATTATATAAAAATTTTAATAACGAATTAATATCTTTATACGATTTTATAAAATAATTATAATTTTATAATTACGTATTAATTTTTTTTTAATTAATAATAATTTTCGTTTTTTATATAATTGAATTAATTATTAATATTTATTTTAATATTATATTACTTTTAAATTAATAATATATTTTTTACGATATTAAATTTTATTAAAACTTTTTTTTATTTTTTATTTAAACGATTTTTTTTTTTAAATTTTTAAAATTTTATTAATAAATTAATACAAAAAAAAATACGAAAATTATTAACGAAATAATAAAAAATTAATTAAAAAAAATTTTTTTATTATATAAAAATTAATAATTAATTAATACAATTTAATTCGATTTAACGTAATTTATTAAATTTAATTTTCATATTATAATTTTATAATATAAATCATTTTTTATTATATATATTATTTTTTAATAAAATTATAATAATTAATAATAATAATTTTATTTTAATAATTTTTTTAAATTAAAAATTAATAAAAAGATTTTAATTTATTAATAATTATAATATAAATTATATTTTTGAAAAATTTTATAATTTTTTTTTAATAAAATATTAAATATATATTAAAAATTATTATTTTATTAATAAATTTTATATTTATTATTTATTTAATATAAAAATTAATATTAATTTTTTTATATATATATAATATTAATATTTTTTATAAAAAGCAATTTTATTTAAATTTAATTAATTTATTAAAAATTTTTATTATTATATAATTTCGAATTAATATATAATTAATTTAATAAAAAATATTAAAATTTTAATTAATATATAATAAGAATTATAAATTATTCATTAATACAAATTATATAAAATTTATAAATAAATTAAAATTCAATTAAATATTTTTAAATTTTAAAATTTAAATAATTTTATTAATTTATTATTATACAAATTTAAAAAATATAATTATATTTAATAAAAATAATAATTATAAAAATTTTTGAATACGTTTTTATTTTAAATATTAAAATATTAAAAATTTATTTTTAAAATTATATATTAAATAAAATAATTTAAATTGATTAAATTGATTATAATAATTTAATATAAAAAACGAGAATTTTAAAAAAAGTTTTTTTAATTTAAAATTTTATAATAAATATATTTTTACTTTAAATATTAAAATATTTAAATATTAAAACTATTTTACAATTATACAATTTTCGAGAAAAATTTTAAAAAATTTTTTTTTAATAAATAACTTTTTATAATTAATTAAATCGATCGTAATAATTAAATATAAAACGAAAACTTTTAAAAAAAAAATTTAATATAAAACTTTATAATAAATGCGTTTTTATTTTAAATATTAAAATATTTATTTAATATTAAACATTTTTATAATTATATAACTTTTAAAAAAATTTTAAAAAATCTCTTTTTGAAATTATATATTAAATAAAATAATTTAAATTAATTAAATCGATTATAATAATTTAATATAAAAAACGAAAATTTTAAAAAATATTTCTTTAATAATATAAAATTTTATAATACGTTTTTATTTTAAATATTAAAAAATTTATTAATTTATTAATTTTTATTATTTAATAAAATTTAAAATTTATTTTAATAATTATTTTAATTTTAAATACTTATAAAACGTTTAAATTAAAAGTTTTTAATTTAAAATTTAAAATAAAAATAAATTAAATAAATTATTAAAATCGAAAACTTTATAATTTTTCGTAAAAACGTTTTTACGAGATTTACGAAATAAAATATACATCGAGTAAAAAAAGAAAAATTCGTTTATTATTAATTCGTTTAACGAATCGTCGAACGAATTTTTTTTTCGAAACGAAAAAAATATTTTAATAAAATAAAAATATAATTTATTTTTAATTATTAATTTAATAAATTATAAATTCGTCGATTAAAATTTTAAATTAAATTATAAACGTTAAATTTATAATATATATATAAACGTTAATTAATTTAATAATATTATTAAAAAGTAATTAATTATTATTTAATATTTTTTTATTTATAAATAAAATAATTTTATTTAAATTTTATTCGTTTTTATTTAAAATTAATTTAATTATATAATAATTGTTTTTTTTATATTTTTAATATATTTTTAATTTAATTTTTCGTTTAATTAATAAATTAATAAAATTTAAATTTATAATAATAACGAAGTTTATTTTATTTATAATAATATTATAAATATATATATATTAAATATTAAATATAAATTAATAATTTTTAAATAATAAAAAATATATAATTAATATTAAAATAATTTTTTAAAATAAAATTATAATATTTTTCGCGTATAAAATTTTTTTTTTAATATAAATATAAAAACTCGTTATTTAAAAAAAATTTAAAATCGAAATTTTTAATTATTTATATACGAATTTTAATTTTATTAAATATATTTTAAATATATATATTATAAAAATAATTTATTTATTAAATTTTATTAATTTATTAATATTTAAAATTATAATTAATTCGAATTTATTAATAAATAAATTCGATATAAATTATATTTATTTTTTATTAATTAAAAAACGAAAATAATTAAAATTAATATATATTTTATTATAAAATTATTCAAAATTTTAATAAATCGTTAAAATAAAAAATTGTTTATTATAAATAATTAAATTGAAAAAATTATTTTTTATTTATTTTATTTATTAATTTTTTATATATTATTAATATTATATTTATTAATTTTTTTAATTTTTAATAAAAAAATTTAATAAAATCGATTAATATTATAATAATTTTTATAAATATATTTAAATAATTAAATTTTTAATAAAAAAAAAATTTTAAATTATATTAAATTAAAATTTAATTTTTTAATAAAAAAATATTTTTATTTTTTTAATTTTTTATTATAAATAGTTTTAATTTTTATAAAAATATTATAAAAATCGTTATTAATTTAATATATATTATTATATTAATAATATTATTTAAATTTATAATTATTATTATTAATTTTTTATTAATTTTTATAAAAATTTAATTTGTAAATAAATTTATTATTTTTAATTTTTTTTAATTTTATTATTAATATTAATAATACGAATTTAAATTTTTTATAATAATTTTTTATTATTAATTAATTTATTTTATTAAAAAATTTAATTAAAAAAAAATTTAATAAAAATTTATATAAAATACGAAAAATTTAAATTATAATTTAAATTATTTTAAATTTTAATAAAAAATTAAATTAAAATTATTTAATTTTTTAAATTTGAAATCGTATTTATTATTATTATTAAATTTAATAAAACGTTATTTTTTTTTAAATTATTTTTTTAAATTTATATTTTTATTATTATTTATTTTATAAAAATTTTAATTAAAATTATTTTAATTAATATCGAAAAAAATATATAAAGTTTTAAATTTATATTATTAAAAATTCAAAATAATTATTAAATAAATTTATTAAAATTTATTATTTTTATAATATAAATAATATTTAATATATATTTTTAAATATTTTTTTTATTATAAATATTATTTTTTAAATATATTTATTTTAAAAATTTATATAAAATTATAATTAAAATTATTTTAAATTTATAAATAAATATATTAATTTATATAAAAATATTATTTTAATCGAATTTAAATTTTTTTTTTTTAAATTTAAATAATTCGTTAAAATATTATATTAAAATTATATTATAAAAATAAATATAAAAATTTTATTTAACGATTAAAATATTTTATTTAATTATAATATAATTATTTTTATTATAAAAAAAATTTAAATTTAAATTTAAATAATTTATATATTTTAATTTTTATTTTATATTAATAAAATTTTTATTAATATTATTATAATTATAATTAAAAATATAATATTTATTATTATTTATAATATTTTATATTTATATTAATATTTTAAATATAAAATTATTTTATTAATTTTAAATATTTTAAATAATAAATTAATTATTTTTTTAAATATTTTTTTTATAATATTATTTAAAAAAATTAAACGTTTTTTTTTTATAATATTAAAATTTTTAAAATTTTTAAAAAAAAAAAATTTTCGTTTTTAAATATATATTTCGAATTTTAAATTAATATAATAATTTTAATGATTATAAAAAACTTTTTAAAAATCGTATTAAAAATATTTTTATTTTAAATTTATACGTTTAAAATAAAATTTTTTTTTAATTTTATTAAAATTTTTATATTTCGTAAAATTAAAATAATTTTAAAAATAAAATTAAAACGAAATAAATGAAAATTTAAAAAATATTAAATAATAAATTAAATAATTTTAATAATTTAAAATTTAAAATTATTAATATATTTATATTTAATTTATTAAATTTTTTAAAATTCGTATACGATTTTAATAATATTTTATACGATTAATATATTAATTATTAAAAAATAAAATAATAAACGAAAAATTATTAAAATCGCGTTTTAAAATAAATATAAAATTTTAAAACGAATAAATTAATATTATTATTATTTATTAAAAAATAATATATATAATAAAAAATAATTTATTTTATATAATTATAATATAAAAATTAAATTTAAATAAAAAATTTTATTTATAAATTATTTTAATTATTTATATTATATATATTTATTTATTTTTATAATAAATAATAATAATATTTTACGATTTAATAAATTTTTTTATATTTTAAAATATATTTATTTTATTTTATTTTATTAAAATTTTTTAACGTTTTTAAATTAATTAATTAATTAATATAATTATTAATTATATTATTATAAATTATTAATATATTATTTTAATTATTTTAAAAATTAAAATATAATTTTTTATTAAACGTATTATTCGCGAAATTATTTTTATAATTTTTACGAAATTTTTTAATCGTTTAATAATCGAATTATTTTAAAAAAATTTTAAATTTTTAATTAAATTTTATTTTAAATTTAAAATTTTAATTTAAATATTAATTAAATTAATAAAATTTTAATAATAATTTTAACGACGACGATAATTTATTAAACTTTTTATTATTATTATTAATATTTTTAAATTTTGAATTAAATTTTAAAAAAAAAAAATTTATAAATTATAATAATATTATTAATTTTTTTTATTATTTATAAAATTTTTTATTATTTTTTTTATAAAATATATTAATTTTTTTAAATTTTAATTTTTTTTATAATTAATATTTAAAAATAAATATTTAATTTCAATATTATTTAAAAATACAAATTAAATATAAAAATAATAAAAAGTATTAATATATAAATAAATATATAAATATATTATTAATTAAAAATATAAATACGAAAACGTATTATTAAATTTTTTTTTTTTTGAAAAAAAAAATATATTATAAAAAACTTTTTATATTTACATATTATATACGTAATTTTTATTTATATATAATCGAATTTTTTATTTATAAATTATTTTAATTATTTATTATTTATTCGATTTAAAAACTAATATTAATTTTTTTATATCTACGTAATATTAATATTTTACAATTGTAATTAATTATAATTTTCAATTATTAATTAATTTAAATCGTATAAAACTTATAAATATTTTTAAATTTTAAATTTTAAATAATTTTATTAATTTATTATTATATAAATTTATAAAATATAATCGTATTTAATAAAAATCGCGATTATAAAACTTTTTAAATACGTTTTTACTTTAAATATTTAATATTTAAATATTAAAATACTAAAAATTTATTTTACGATTACGTAATTTTCGAAAAAAATTTTAAAATTTTTTTTTTTAATAAATATAATTATAATAACTATTTATAATTAATAAAATTAATCGTAGTAATTCAATATAAAAAACGAAAGTCCTAAAAAGTATCCCTCTAATATAAAGTCCCAAAAGTACGTTTTTGTCTAAAGTATTAAAACAATAAAATATTTTTATTTTAATTATATAATTACGCAATTTTTAAAAGAAGTTTTAAAGAATTTCTTCCTGGAATTATATACTAAGTGAAGTAATCAAATGGATCGTAGCAATTCAATATAAGAGACGGGAGTCCCAGGAAATGTTTCTCTGGTATAAAACTTTATAGCAAGTGCGTTTCTGCCTAAGGCACCAAGGTATTTAAATGCTAGAATAGTTGCGCAGTTCTCGAGAAAAGTCCTAGGAGGTCTCCCCCTGGAATTATATACTAAGTAGAATAATTTAAATTGATTGAATTGATCGTAGTAACTCAATATAAAAACGAGGGTCCCAAGAAGTGTCTCCCTGGTAATATGAGACTTCGCAGAGAGTGCGTTTCTGCCTTAGGTACTAGGGAACTTATTAGTTTATCGGCTTTACCGCCCGGTAGAATCCGAACTACTACTCTAACTTCAAATCCCTATAAAACACTCAAATTAAGAGCTTTTGACTTGAAACTTGAAATAGAAGTAAATTACTAAAGTCGAAGACTTTGTAGCCCCCCGCAGAGGCGCCCCTGCGAGGTCTGCGGAGCAAAATGTGCGTCGAGTATCGAAAGAAACATTTTATTATATATATTTATTTACTTTCGTAATATTAAATAAATAATTATTTTTTATAAAATTATAAAAAATACTTTTATTTATATTAATAAAATTAATACAAATAAAAAATTTATAAATTAATAATTTTATTTTTAATAATAATTAAAAAAAAAATTTTTATTTAAAATTTATATAATAAAACGTAATATTTTTAAAATATTTAAATTATATTTTTATATTAAAATATATCGCTTTTAATATTTAATACTTTTATAATTTAGAATTTTTTATAAAATTTCTTATAAAATAATTTTAATTTTACGTAAAAAAAATTATAAAAAAAAAAGTTTTTATTTACGTCGATAAAATTAATATAAATAAAAATTTTATATTATTTCAAAAATAAAATATAACGCGAAATATAAAAAATATTACGTAAAAAAATATTTAAAAAAAAACATATAACGAATTCTTAAAATTATTTTAATAATTAAAATTTTAACAAATTAAAAATTATTAAAAATCGTAAATAATACGAACTTTTTTAAAAATTATATAATTATTTATTTTAATTTAAATATAATTTTTTAATTTATACGTATTTTTTTATTTATTTTAAAAACTATTTTATAAGAAATATATATATATATTTTTAAAAAATTTATAATTTATATTATATTTTACTTTATATTTAAAATTAATTAAAAATTAATTAATTAATAAATTAAATAAATTAATAAACTTTTTATTTGTAAATTAATTAGTTTAGAATTTAGTTTAATTAATGACTAATTAATTAACTTATTGAACACTTTGTTACTATTGAATCGGTTGCACGAAATCAAAAATCGTACATATTTTAAAGTTGCCTTGATATTTCCAGAACTGGAAAGCAAAGCAGAGGAGTCTAAAGACACTATTCTCGGCATTATCAAAAGCATTCCCAGCTCAATTAAAGAAGCTTACAATAGGATTTTAAATCAATGCCCGGATAAATCTCGAGCAAAGAGGCTTCTTCACATTGTTGTTGCTGCTGCTCGACCCTTGCTGCTCTCCAAGATGAATGTTGCCTTGGCCATCCGAAAAGGAGATACCGAAATCGACACCGATCGAAGACTGATACCAAAAGAATCAATAGCGAGTGTAATTAGGGAAATTTGTGCGTTATTTGTCGATATATTTGCAACAGAGTCTACCTTATCCACCAATCAGCGAGGACTTCTTGCAATCGTCAGGAGAAAAGACCAACACACATGATGATATGTTGTCCTGGTACTCGCTAGTTCCTTCAGAGTCTCACAGGATTCTAGCTGCGATCTGCATTTGGTATCTCGGACTTTCTGTATTTAAGGACGCTCCGCTCATCGCTAACGAGAGCGACATATTTAGCCGCAAGATATCTAACTCTTCGCGCTTTCAGTCCCGCTTCCACCAGGTTTTTTCTGCCAGCGGCAGGCGACTAGAGAAAGAAGCCAGAAGTTATACAAGTAAACACGATTTTCTCGAGTATGCTGCAACGTATTGGACGAGTCATTATCGACTCTCGCCTCGCGAAGATCATACCCTTGATCAAGCCTCAGCAAGAATCTGTCAAACACAATCGAAGATGTTCAAGACCTGGTTCTGCTTCTATCTGAGATCACTACCGTCGAGACAGTCATACAAGTTTCCTCTGCTTCATACTGAAATCGCTGGGAACGAATTAGTGCTCAGATCGTATCTTCACCAAATGAGCGCAATTAAGTTTCTCTTACAAAATACTAGTTGACCTATAGAATACTAGAGACTTAAAAGCCAATAATAAATTGGAAAACGAAAAAGTCTATCACGTCAAATCACTTAGCAATATGTTCCTCGACCCATTTCAGAGCGAAATCAGCAACCTCCTCCCACCCATCCTGGTTTACAATTCCATGACTCCTCCCCTCAAAAATTTTCATCTCGACTACCGCGGGGCCTTTATAATGCTTCATTTCCGCTTCTACGACCTCCACCGGTACAACATGGTCCTTGGTACCCCCAATTATCAACAGCGGCGCCCTATCCTTCTTCGCAAAATCCACATGCCCATCTGACTTGGCATTGCCTGTCGAAGTGAACGCGCCCTCCAAGCCCTGCCACAAGATGTGCGCAGCTGAAGGGATTGAGTATTTCTCCCACAAAACCTTCGACTCCGCCTTGCTCAGATGGTTCCCGAACGCGTAGTGGAACTGGCTTTCCGTGATGGGTACCGCGGCTTTGTACGTTGACGGGTGCCCCAGGACGCCGAAGCCGGCTTTGATAGTCGACGGCTTTAGGGCGATCACACCAGAGGGCTGGCCTGGACTAATGCCCACACCCGCAGCGCCGAGACCGCGCGAGAGCAGGATCTGCGTGAAGAGGCCGCCGAATGAATGGCCCATGATGATAGGCGGTGTGGGAAGATCTTCGATGATGGAGGCGTAGTGGTCGACGATCTGGCGGATGGTGAGGTCGGCGAGTGCGCTGGGGTCGAGGCGGATGTCTTCGGGTGTGCGGGAGTCGATGCCGGGCCAGCCTGGTGCGAGGACAGTGGTGTAGCCGGCGGCTTTGAAGTGCGTGATCCAGTCTTCCCAGCAGAGGGGGGTCATCCAGAGTCCATGGACAAGAACGATGCTTGGTTTTGAAGCCATGGTTGACGTGGTATTGGGAAGTCTTGTGGAGGAAAAAGGTTATAGATGTTATGCAGGGTGAAGCTGTCTGTCCATACGAGTTAGCAAGATGTCAAATGAGCGGGCAAAGGTCCAAGAGGAATTGAGACTTACGATACTATTAAAACGGATTTGAAGGCTGGTGGAATAGATGAGTATTTGGAGTTGACTTAAGATTCAGGATGTGTGAGGACTTGCAGCCCTTTTTATACTAGCAGACACAGCTCATGATCACAGGAAATCAAGAATCGCAGCAAGAATCGATGCACGGTGGCAAGGGTAGTAACGAGTACAGACATCGACGTCGGTGACCAACAACGCAATGGGAGGCGTGATAACTGGAGCGGCACGCGCAATATGCCCTTGCGAAGGCACGTGCGGAAGGTTCCCCATATTGAGCTAAACTGGATGTAGAAAATGCTAGGGCCCCTGGCACTCTGCGGCTGGAGCTGCATGGACGGTGAGGGGAAGACCTCCGATCTTAATTCGCCACATTTCATCTACGGCTTTCATTCTAAACCAATATCTTCCATTTACTGTTGTGGGTACAGTTGGTGGCTGTCATGATTGCTTCATCATAACTAAGTCATCCATGTCCAGAGACATCCCACCATGGCCAGATGCAACTCCAATCATTGCATTCGTCTTTGGATTTGGGATTGAACTCTTCCTAAGTCAGCGACATGCATCAGCCTCTATAATATTTGGGTTCCTGGAGACTGGGTGTTGAAGGGATGTGAGGATAATTGTAGCGATGATTCTACTCCACTGGAATCTCTAGCATGAAAGTTAAACTTCGATGAGTTAAGAAAATACTACCTCATCACCGAGTCAAACGCAGGCAGGCGTGGCCCATATCAACTTGGTATTGACTGCTGATCGGGCAGATTTCCCGAAGAGCCATGATAGCATTTGGTGTGATAACTTCGTGGGGGCAAGCTCTTTTCAATGATTGGGACTTTTATTCGCCCCCAATAGAAAGCTGGTTGGAGAGAGGCGCGGGATTCTTTGCAACAAGGACAATGATCCGTTTTGCCAAGCTGCTCCTTGCCAAGTTGGACCATCATTCTAGTCTGAGGCCGCGGAAGAGCGTGGAGATGGAACCGGAAAAAGAGTCCTCCTCTGTTCATAGCAGAGGTGGAATAACAACAGAAGACGCATGCCCTTTCGTACTCACCTCAAGCATATGGTAAGGCTACTGTAGCTGGCAGTGATGTACTCCAAAGGTCTAAAAGCGGAGCTATCAGGGGTATCCGGCTTCCAGCACATGTGGACTCCCCCAAAGCATTCCCTTGGAACAGCTAGCTGACTGTAGACCAGCCCAGGGCATTCCCCAAACATTGGAGCCTGCCATTGCCTCAGACCATCCCCATGAAGGATGTGGGCCTGCTCAAGCTGGGCTTCAAGTTTCGATGCTCGATACTCGAGAAGGATGCAGCTCCATATAGGACGGCTCCTCTCGCAGATTGTAGGTGGTTCGCAGATTTTTGCAAGACACGAGATTTGCGTGGGTGATATTGATGACATGACAACACTGAAGTCTTTTGTGATAATCGCACACTCGGAGATTGACCTGGTGGCCATCAGGCAGAGCTTGCGCATTGGCGATTTGAGAAGTCCGCAAGGGACTGTTCCCAGGCTGTGAGCGCAGTCGGTGCTTGGAGACAATACTTGCGACAGTCAATTGAAAATTGATTTCGAAGCCTGGTGGCTGACTCAGCTGCGGGAACGCAAATTGCCCCGCCATTTTCACACTTCACATTCCCATCAGCCATCGATTCCTGGGCACGTTACCCATCAGATGAAGCTAGTAGGAGCAGAATGCGCTCTCCATTTCACGATTTGATCATGATGTGAAAGTCGGACTCGGCGTTCAACTGCTACCAATGGCTGACGCCAACAGTCAACCCTCCTTCGATGAAGACCAAGACAACGAGCATGGAATTGAAAATGCAGAGAATGGTAGGAATGATTCAGATACGACAAAGTTCTGAAAAGCCCTTCGCCTAATTCAGCAAGTAGTTCCCAAACCGGAAATCAGCCCTCAAGCAAGGAAGGCGAAACGCTCTCGTGGCAAGCTTGCAAAGGCAACGCCACAGCTGCGCTTCATAACGACCACGAATCCTGAGCAGGATAAAGATCACCGGACACGAAAGATTGTCCGGTCACATGTCGCTCGTCAATATCACGTTGTGAGACAGCAAGCATGGAGAGATGACGAAGAATTACAAGGCAAGAACCAATCCCAATCCCCGACTCCGAATGCTGAAAATGCTGGGGGAGATTCGCTAGCGAGAGTCTCTCGGAACTCCGTCTGTTAAATTGTATAAGTTTTCATGGATCTTGACTTACGGTTATAGGGGGTAGAAGTGGAAACGTTACAGGTCATGCCAACGCAGCATTGGAGGTACAGGGATACTCTCAGCAGATGCTCCGACAGCCAACTGGAAGTTTAGTCACTGCGGTAGGCCCCGGGGGAACTGATCCATTTTCTAGTTGTTCATTGGACGTCACACCTCGAATGAATATCCTGATAGATCATTGTGAGAACTAATCTTCTTGGATCTCATTTTCATATATTCTGATTTCTCGTTGATGAATTACAATACTTAGGAGTCTGAATTCTATCACTGGCTTACTTCAGACCCACAGTCTTGAACGTCGTTGGACCTCAGATGAACGCGTTTGCCATCAACTCAAGTAACACTACGGATCCAATAAAAACAATCTATATCCCATTCAGCATCTCAGACCCTTGTGTTTTCCATGGTCTCTTACTACTCTCGGCCCAAAGCTTTACTAAAATATCAGGAGATACGAGCTATCGTATTACTGCTTTAACGCATAAAGCGGAGTGCATCCGGTTGGTCAATAAAGCCTTGGGAATTTCTGGAAAAGCAACATGTGATGCCACAATCGCAGCAGTTTTGATGCTAGCCGTTGAAGAGGTCAGTTTAATTTCATTGCTTCACATCTCCAGAATAATTTATGAACCGATCCAGTCTAATGTAGTTCTAAGCTTCTCCTGGGAAATCTTGAGGTATTCAAGGCCCATTTGAGTGGCCTCCAGTCTATGGTATCGATCAGAGGTGGCCTCCACACTTTGGGCCTGGGTGGAATTCTGGAACAGCTGGCATTGAGGTACGTACCTACCCTAAATCTCTATTATGGGACACTGCTAACGAGATGTGTCTTCAGTTGTGATCGTGCCTGCGAGATATTTACGGGATCGAGGCCACTGTTCACCTTGTCTGAGAACCTTTCAGAAAGACCCCCAGCAACTGCGTTACCGCCAGGCTTCCACAAGATCATCCAATCATCTGGTATCAATCGTCAAATGGCTGGATTCATTACCGATGCACAGACTACCTCGCTGATCAAGATGTATTTCGGATACGAAGGGACAACTGACGCCGAGCTACGCTTTTCAGATACTCATTGCAACTTTGTTTCCCAGCACATCGATCGGATATCGTCTCAGTATATGATCACAAGTGAAGCTGTCGAGGTAGCTCCTCTTTTACTGGTCGAGGAATGCCTCAGTTATGGGCTTTTGGCGTATCGTATGGTGATGCTTCGACCCATCCCGCCTGACCCTTATTTCACTTTGGATGTTGGAAATCGGCTCAAGACCACCTTGGTGAGAACGGAATTCCTGGTGCATTGGCAAGGTCAATTTGACCTGTTGCTCTGGATAGCATTCATGGGTGCGAGTACAACAACGAAAGGTCTACTGCGAGACTGGTATGTGTTTCTGCTAAGTGGTATCAACGGCCACCTAGGCACGAAGTCGTGGGGGGAGATTAATGGTATTTTGGAAAAGTTCTTATGGATCGGACGCTGCGAAAGTCTAGGAAAGGTTCTGTGGTTCGAGGTAGAAGGCCTTCTACCGACTTGCCTTTGCACGAACCTTTAGTGTTGACTTGAGAATAGCTGCGGCGTGGAAGATACTACTAGAGATTCCCTATGATCGTATTACTCTAAGCATCCTATTTCCTTCAACACGCCCTCTATATCCAAAGTCCTGGCAAATTCTCCCTTGAGATGGAAGATGGTGACTTCGATACCTGCGAGAGCGACGACAAACTCTGCCACTCTCCATCTTGGTACCGCTTTAGAGCTAGTATTGCTACGACCGGAAGCGCCTATAGCGTAATAGAGGTCTATATATATATTAAAAGGCCCGTCGAGCCTTATATCCCAGCCTCTCAGGGCCTCGAAATAATATTGCGTAATTTTCCTCTACAGTCGCTTCAACCACCACCACCCAAGTTCAAAACACAATCACCGGCCATTGGAAATAACTTTGACGTGCTGTAAATGTATACGTAATCATTCATTTACTATCATAACAGCTTCCCCCTCTTCATCACGACTTCACGCCCTCCCCACCTCAATTATCCACCTTTACAACCTCAGCCCCCAAATCCTTCGGCCACCGCGGCTGATCAATCCCATTCCCTCTCGTGCTAATATTATAGCCCAGTTTGACTTTCCCACCCTCAATCTGCAGGACAGGCTTTACACAGTTCACGCCGCGTTTACTTCTATTGTCTAGCCGCTCCTTCTATTAGTTTACTTGGCCTTAATCGTTCTTTTCAAAATTCTAAAATTTAATACTTGGAATTCGTTCTTTTTAAGAAAATTATTTAATATATTCTAAAAGATCTATCTATGCCTAAAGTTGTTTCACGGGCTTTTATATTTATAAAGCTATAAGCGGATACTTGCGCTAGGGACACTAACCACACGGGCTCCTCTGTACGAGGTGTAACTCTCAAAAATGGGTGCTATATACGGAGGTCGCGACCACAAGTCTTGCAACCGGTAAGGGTGGGCGCCAAGCCTCAGGACGCCACATTAGTCTAGCATAGCAACGATACTTGGGGGCTTAATAGCCCGAAGGAACAGCACTTTTAGTAATATTTATAGGGCCTATGCGCTATATTTGAGCCCTGAGAGGTCTATAAGGCCCTGAAGTTACAGCGCCCTCTGGTTGCCGTGCAATGCCCCTGCTAGTTAAGCGAGAAGTGGCGTCAAACCCTGGTAGTTGCAAGACTTTTGGCAGCGACCTCCGTATATTAGCAGGCTTTACAGTCTTTGATGATGCTATGACTTACTTTGGCGAGTTGTTTAGATGATGCTGGCAAATCCTTCTCCTTGAATGAGACCTCTATGCTCCACTGCCGGTGATTTCCCATAATATAACGTGGATCTATTTTCACGAGGGTCCAGTTTGGGGTCCTTGAAGCGTGTTTGGGCTTCATAGGGATTATCGTCAAAACTTGATAAAAGTGATATAATAAGGCCCCTAGTCTACATCTAGCCTGATTGGTTAAGGAGTTGAGAGATCAAATGCGTGAGTGAGAAATGGGCACTGCTCAGGGACTGCTTAGGCAGCTTAGGTGAGCTGGATGAGGAGAGGGTGAGCTGGGGGTGATTAGCGCCTGAGTAGAAGCGGCAAGCTTACTAACTAACCTTGGGACGGAGAAAAAAATAGTTGTGTTCGACTGCCAGGAGAGATCTCCCCTTTGAGCATGCATAGAAAAGATGACAGAGTATACGAGTTTAGGTGGTCAGTCTGGAATTACCAGAGATGCGCAAGTCAACAATAGGGCTATGAATCGGGTTTGTGTGATGGAGAATATGTATTAGCTAGCTCCTTCTCAAAATTAACGAGAGTATGCAAGCCCCTTGATAGATGATAGCCTCTTTAATTTTGAGGCATTAGTGATAATGTCACTACCATCGCATCAAGTTTTGCGTGACTTGAGGCAATTATTCTTATGTGCTAATCCTTCCCTAGCTATGCTAAGCTACTGACGAGGAATAAACTCATGCATCACATACTCTCCGGTCTCTTCGTTCTTTCTCTTTGCCCACCAACGACCGCGATGATGCAGACAGCCAAATATCTGGACCCTGAGTTTCCTCGTCCACGCGATTTGCTTCGATCGTGGTTTCGATGTCTTTGGCTACGGTCCCATTGCTGCTAATTGTGGTTCGACCCGAAGCCCATCCGTAGAGGAATACCGACTGATTGATAGCCGTCAGGTTATCTCTAACTTTCTCGGCGGCCGAGGGTAAGCTTGACATGAGGCTTGGGATGTCAATCTCCATGACCTTGATAGGCAAAGCCCAATCAAGTGGAATAGTGTAATCTGAAAGCTTCTGAAACTCTTGTAGACGTTCCTCTCGTGTGAGCTTGACCTCGGTGTTAGTGTCGAGTAACAACGCCGCTCGTTTTTTCTCTGTCTCGGTGCCAATAATGTCTACAATCTCTTGCATTCTGATCGCCGCTTCTTTGGTGCATACCATCTCTCGGCTGACGCACGCAGGCCATAGGTTCGAGGGCAGCAATTGATCCCCGCTCTCCATCTCTATTTGTCGCGAGATTGCCTTGTTATGCCAATCCTCAGACTGAACCCTTCCATGTGACAAGTCGCTGGCGAATGCGAGTAGAATGGTACAATCGATGTTTAGGACATCAGAGAATGACTCGAACCGGTCCAGCGCCATTCGTTCGACCACGAGGGAGAGCGGAGGGTATTGAGAAAGTACTTCTTCAGATGTCTGGACAGTAACGCCTAAATCCCTGATTTGCTGAAGGACATTGCCCACCTCTTTCGAGTCCGGGGTGGCCTTGATTCTTGGCAGAATGAGGCGCACTGTGGGATGGCGGTATCGAATTCTAGTGACACGAGCAGCTTTGACGAGAGCCTCAATTTGTTTAATGAGACCAGGCTCATGGTCTTCATCAGCGGCAGCTTGATCCATCTCGTCGTCCTCGTCACTAGATGAGTCGCCGGCCCATCCAGCCCTGGTGAGGTCCCATATGATCCTTTTCTCCGTGATTGAAGATACTTTGATCCATTCTAATCCGTCTTGTGACACAATATCTACTGTAGCCATGTCCTTTCGGTATGTATTTAGCTTTGTTGGTGTTTTGCGACTCGAATCCGAACTGTTCTTTTGCAACCAGAAGTATCGTTTCCCCAAAGCTATTACACTTCTGCGGGTTTTGGCTATGGACCATACGGTGTCGAAGAAGGAGAGATTGGATGATCGTAAACCATGTTTTGTCTTTGGTTCGTTGGGATCTCCTGTTGCAAGCTTGAAGAGTGTCAGCGTGCTGTGAGTATAGGAGAGCATGAGCACAATCTGACCTTGTTCAGGAGCTTCATCTCGGCATAGAGGCCAGTTTTGAATGCCCTCATTTCGACTCGCTTTTCTTTCTTCTGCTGCTTGAGATGCGCTTGGAATTGCTCCAACTCTTCCAATAGTAGACTGCACCGTTGCTGCATTCGTGTCGCCATCTCCTCGGTCTCCTCTGCAGACGCAGAGATCTCCAATGCAAACATCTTTCCATCGAAGTTGTTGTCGGGTTGAGAGGCATGGCCGCCAGCCCCGCCATTCGTGGTCAACATCCTCAGGATCGTAGTGGGGTAATTGAATGTGTTCGAAAGCCGGTATGGCCTTGGTGTGGTAATGACGAGCTGTGCATCCTCCTGGAGACGGAACCTTATCTCTTTTACGCGTCTGTCAGGGAGGGCTGTTGAATGGCTTGGAAGTTGTACTTGTTTGAGTCATAATGGGACGAGGTTCACGCAAAGGGACGCTGCTTTTCTACCGCGTTGACCACACGTGACCTTATAACTTCAAACTCTCATGTTACAATGTGTCTTAATTGTTGGGAATTTAGGCGGTGCGAATATATATCCTATGTTCTATTTTGGTATTAATCATAATTGATGCCTGTGTGAGGTGGTGCAATGGAGGAGGCCTAACCTAGATGGTGATTTTTCTGAAGCAATAGTCCCTTTTTTGTCTGTCTTTTGAGTAGGTCACTTCGCGAGGTCTTGTTGGACAGCCTTAATTTTATAAGACAGTGTATCTCGTGTTCCTCTCAACCTTCTGTTACTGCTACATCTTCTAAATGGATATTTTGTAGCTTAAGCACTGTGCCTGGACGCTCTCCATTTCACATCCGGGTAGCGCAATCTTCTTCTTTAGAGCTTCATCTATCTACATGTTATCAGTAGATAGTGGCTATATGATGAGACTTGGACGTCGTCTTGCAACATAGTAGCTGAGAGCAGCGGCTGACTCGCTTACTAAAAGCACAAGGGAAAGGGGCTGAGCAACTCGGCATGACTCAACTCTCACCTGAGAGACTCTTCCGCCGTTCAGCCTCAAAAAGAGGTCATTCATAACAGGATTGGCGGATCAAGATGGTACTTTTGATACTATATGAGGCAGCTCCAGTGATCTAAACAGAAGAACTCTGAAGACTCTGTTTATGCATTCCAACTTTGCTCATGTCAACGATACAATACTATAATGGCTTCAAACTCAATATTGTCTTCTCATAATGAGAGTTGGGACCTCTCAGAATCGGACTTCCGTGCCATTCTCCAAGCAAACATGAAGTTCAAAGCTCGCTCTCACGAAACACATCAAGAAGTCCACGTGCCTTCTCTCACCGCACAACTCTCCTCAAACCCAATCACGACACTTCTTATTGGCGACTCAATGTTCGAACGTCTCAAAACCACTGGTCTCAACACCCATACCTCGAAATTCTGCTCCCAATCAAATTCACCAACCTTCAATGCCGGCGTAGGAGGAGATAAGATCGAGAATGTTCTTTATCGTCTGGACCTTGGTCTCCTAGACATCTTATCACAGCAGAAAGAGGAGCTCAAGCTTTGTGTGGTGATGATTGGTACGAACAACTTCAATGGGAAGAAGCCCCTGAAGGTTACAGACATCGAAAGTTATCGTCCGTTGCTGCAGGCTCTGCTGAGGATATTCAACGCAGAAAGCAAAATTCTGTGCTGTGAAATCTTTAAGAGAAAGGACATCAAGGATGAACTCGTGGAGGAGAGCAACAGGACACTGAGAGAATTGACTGCAGATATGAATGCAAAACTTGGAAAGGAGAGAGTTGGGTGGATTGCAGCACCCGAGGGGATTGTGAAGGAGCGGCTCGAAGATCATGTCCATCTTGACGAGGAAGGCTACAGAATATGGGACGAAATTCTGTCTTCACGAATTGCTCCTTCATCGAAATAATAATAGATTTGAGTTCGTTGAAATTCCCTATTGAGTCGATACGAAAGAGACGTTGCAAACGAGGGGCTTTGATGCATGTTCAAAGTCCTTGATAACGAATGAATGAAGGAGGAGAGGAGCGGAGCGGAGATTCAAGGCCATAGACCTCTTTTTGAATGCCCCACAATTTAAAGGTTAGCGTCAGCCTTCTCCCCACCACAAGTTCGTCTCATCTCAAGCTCCCTCGACACCTCTCACACAGCCATCCTACCTCTGTACACGACAACATCTCATCCTCGATTGTCTAGTGCGCATATCTGCGCATGCACCGTAATGCCTTACCTAAAAACAGCCCAAGAATGGCTCACACAATCCACACTCCTCCTCCAAGCCCGTCCTTCCACCGTCCGTCTACCCCTCCACTCCCTCCCACCCTCTACCAGCAGTTCCAGCTAACACTCTCACAGACGCGTATAACATCGAAATACACCATCACATCCAAAGCCTCCAATAACAGCAAATTGAAACCAAAACTAGCCACAGACTCTACAACAACCACACCCTCCCTCCCACCACCAGCAACCCTCACCCTAAAAACTTACGATCCAGCCTCCGGCGTAACCCTAAAATACACCACCAACAAAGCCGCCGAGGTAGGCCGCCTAATACAGATCCTCGGCCGACTCGCTCGGCCCATGTCCGGATTACCAGAAGTGAAGGAAGATGTACCCTTGCTTGGAGCTGAGATAAAGGTTGAGGAGGGAAGTGGACCAGGGACGCCGGCGCTGGAGAGTGTGCCTGCGGTTCAAGGGGGTGGGAAAGCTGGTGGACAACAAGGAGGACAGGGTGGGAAGAAAGGGAAGAAGAAGGGGAAGAAATGAGGGGAGCGATATGTGTGGGGGGATTGTCTTTTTACGTGGAGCGGTGCTGAGAATTGCATACATTCATGGAAGGGGGTGTCCATGAGGAAGAGGTGAGGATCTTTTGCAATTGGATCATTCGGCGTTGATCTAATACAGGAAAGGAAGCATTAAGGCATAGATGGCGCTGGAATGGTGGCATAGCATATAAGCATGAATGTCAAGGCCGGCATCTTGAGCAACGTTAATCAAATGGCGCTGTGGAAATCATGGCTCAAGAACTATTGTGGTATTCTTTTCATTTCTGCTCAGTCGTTATCTTACTCCTCCCCGTTCCTCCCGAAATCATCTCTCATTGTGTCAACCATGCCCATATTCATGCTTCATAACGCCATAATGAAGTATAAGTTCAACAATCCAAGGTAAACTCGTTTGCACCCGGCGACCGCGCCATCTATGTAACAACAAGAAGAGAAGAGAGATGCAACGTATGTACAAAGCCAATATGCCAACGCCAGCCCAGGATATTACAGAGGAAGGAAATGAGTGGGAAGACATCTAGAAGTCCTCGTCGAAATTGAAGTCACCACCGTTCTCTGCCTTGGCTTCTGTCTGGGCAGTGGTATCTTCGTGCTTCTTTTGTGTGCCAGCCATGACACCCGCCTTTTGGTAGTCACCAACACGCTTCTCGAAGAAATTAGTCTTTCCGGCAAGTGAGATGTTCTCCATGAAATCGAATGGATTAGCCGACTTGTAGACCTTCTCGTTACCGAGGGCAACAAGCAGACGATCAGCGACGAACTCGATGTATTGCTTCATGAGGTTGGAATTCATGCCGAGAAGTGCGCAAGGAAGAGCCTCGGTCAAGAACTCCTGCTCAATCTCAACGGCCTCGGTAATGACATCTTGTACGGCTTGCTTGCTTGGGCGGTGTTTCAGGTGAGAGAAGAGAAGGCAAGCAAAGTCGGTGTGAAGACCCTCGTCACGAGAGATGAGTTCGTTGGAGAAAGTCAGACCAGCCATGAGACCACGCTTCTTTAACCAGAAGATAGAGGCGAATGATCCGCTGAAGAAGATACCCTCGACGGCGGCAAATGCGACGAGTCGTTGAGCAAAGGTAGAGCTCTTGTCTTGGATCCATCTGACAGCCCAGTCGGCCTTCTTCTTGATGCAAGGAACTAAGACACGTTAGAGATTGTGTCATTATCGCGTGTCATAACTTACTGGTCTCAATGGCGTTGAAAAGATATGTGCGCTGGGCCTGCTCCTTGATGTATGTGTCGATGAGAAGGGAGTATGTCTCGGAGTGGATGTTCTCCATCATGATTTGGAAGCCGTAGAAGCAGCGAGCCTCGGGGATCTGGACTTCACCACTGAAGCGCTCGACAAGGTTCTCGTTGACAATTCCGTCGGAGGCAGCGAAGAATGCGAGAACGTGAGAGATGAAGTAACGCTCATCGTCATTGAGTCTGTTGTTCCAGTCATGGAGATCCTTCGACAGATCAATCTCTTCTGCGGTCCAGAAAGATGCCTCGGCCTTCTTGTACATCTGCCAAATCTGTTGGAGAACAGTCAGATAATGTCCAAGCACTTAACGCGTCGACGCGCGGGAGATGCGGTTTACCTCGTGGTACTTGATAGGAAAGAGCACGAATCGATGTGGATTCTCTTGGAGGAGAGGCTCATCGGATTCCTCTGGCTTGATTGTAGGTGCGACTGCGACGGCCTTCTCAACCTTAATCTCCTCGACAATAGGTTTCTTGATTTCGATGTCGACAATAGTGGGCGCGTCGGCGTTGAGAGGCATGTTCTCCTTACCAGCGGCCTGGAAGTCGAGCTTCTTAATAGGTGAGTCCATCTTGAGGCCCTCAATGGCAGACGCAGCCTGTAGAGATGTTAGCATTGGAGATGACAGGAAGGTGGTGATGAAAGTGGCGAAGAAGAACGTACCGTCTTTGAAGGAGTGACCTGAGTATTCATGATACTTAATTGAAGGAAGATAGAAGGTGTGTGAAGGGTGGAGGGTGATTGAGGAGAATACTGCAAGAGTTGACAATTGCTGTTGATGGGAGGAAGCTCTGAAGGGAGCAGGACAATCGCGTCTTAAAGCTTTCCAGGACGCGAGCCGACGCTAGCACAAAAACGCGCTCGACGCGTCCTCTGTTTTGGAGGCTGGGAAGTGGAACTTGCAAGGAGCGCACGGAGATGCAACCCAATCATGAAAGAAGATCTAATCAAATTTGACGCTCCCTATTTTATCAGATCTTATTCCTCGTTAGTCGTCGAGTCTCCAGCCGAGCTCAATTGGAGTAAGTTTTATTATGGTGGATATTTGTAGTCATGATGATTCAACCTCGGTAAGCCATTTGAGAACAGGCCAATGCAGCAGTTGGTTTCTAGTCATTTCAGAGCCCATTTCTGACGAGACTGTCTAGATCGTCCATGTCATTCTCCTGAGAAAGTAAGAAATCTCCAGACTTCCTGCTCCACTCGGGAGAGAAGCGCGTCTCGGCCCGTGCAGATTAGGAGGTTGGGTATCCAAATGCATCCGAGGCCGGAAAGGTCGAAAGGTGTCAAACACCGCTTCAATGATTCACGAAGATAAGAAGACTTTAGTGGTCTGAGAAGTGGTGGTTCATATTTTGGTAACTTAATTGGAATTTATTTCATCACTACTCGGTGAAGATGTGGGCGCGAGTGAACTGTTTACTAAGTATTATTTTCATTCTAATATCAACGGTAGCATCAATCTATCGTACGAATGGGTATCTCCCAAATGGATCACTAAACAAATCAAAAGCATGCAATACAATACTTTGTACAGGCAATTTTTCGAAGAGCAGCTCTGGCAACCAGCAAAGCAACACTCCCGGTAAGCCCTCCTCAAAGCCGCCTCAATATCTATTCTTCTGAAGGGTCGACTTATTTCGCCGGGGGTCGCCATTGGGAGATGATGTAAGAGGTCCTTGGCCAAGTTCCATGTCTTGCTGCTTGGACCTGCCCAACCAACCCCCTCTGCCTGCCGCTGGATCTGGTCTTGCTGGCTGTGCTGGCGGCTGTTCATGATAGCGTCCGTTGCCATTGTGTGCTGCCTGTGTTCCTTGTCTTGTGGGTGGTGCAGTTGTGTATTGTGGTGGTGGACCGTGTTCCT
The DNA here is from genome assembly GCA_014904845.1 of Acephala macrosclerotiorum. Taxonomy (NCBI): domain Eukaryota; kingdom Fungi; phylum Ascomycota; class Leotiomycetes; order Helotiales; family Mollisiaceae; genus Acephala; species Acephala macrosclerotiorum. The sequence goes on from MU119308.1 coordinate 22,439, forward strand.
CCTGTATCTGCCTGTCGAATTCGTCAGGATCTGTTGGATCTAACGGTGGCGTCCTCTGTCCTTGGGCCTTCAACGCTTTAGCGCCCTTCTCGCGAAGAAACTTTTCGAGCTCGACAGCATTTCTTGTATTGGCACGGAATAAAGCTAGTTGGTTGTTAGTATGATTACAGTGTCAGATTTGTTCTTGCAACGAAGCCATTTATGGGGTTCCCTAACCCCCGGTCTCGCTGCGCTCGAAGCATGGCCATAAACAAAGGATAGAGAGGATAGAGGTCAGTAAAAAAAAAATACTCGAGCGCAGCGAGGCCGGGGGTTGGGGAACCCCATAAATGGAAGTTTTGGCTTGTTCCTTTTCATGGGGATGTTTGGGGTCACGGACCATCTGCGATGTCTCCCAAGAACGGAACGAGGCCGATGCCAAAGTCCAGAACAATATTGAACATCATCTTCGTTTTGACACTGGTAGGGAGACCTCCTTCAACTTGCTGGCATGTTCGTAGAACCATCATGGCTATAAAAGCATCGATAACATCGCCGATTCTGCAGAGAGAAATTTGTTAGCTTTGGTTCGCAGACATTAAACCGTAATACGTACGCAGGAATGATACCAATAACACTGCTCCAACCAAATCTGATTCCGCAGCAATTGAAAAGGCTCATATCGAGGCGATAAGCCCGTCTTTTGACCTTTGTGAGGACCTTCGCATCGTGTTCTGAGATTCCTGGAGGTAGTGCCTTGCGCCTCTTCTTGCCCTTCTTGCTTGAAGGTCGACCATCTAGCCTAGTCGCAGGAACTGTCTCGAAATATGGGTCCTGGATTTCTTGTTAGTCGTCTGCAACACACGGAGTGATCTTATAACTTACCTCCTTGCCAAAGTTATTGGACACAGTCTCTCCCAGCACCTTCTTGCTGATGTACTTTGCAATGAGGCTCGTCATGATGGCTTTATCGGTGTTGAATGATCTAGAATGAAGTGGTAAGGAGCTTCTTTAATAGTAGAAATAGCCCAGAAGAAAGAAATTCCAGGTGGTGGCGGCAAATGCGTCTGCTTGGTATGCTGTCGCGCGATTCAGCTTGAATGGTTGACGCTGGTCTGGCAGTGAAACAGTAGGCGCGCGTATGGCACTATTCTCGGATTTCCAATGATAGATGGTGAGAAGAAGAAAGAAAAAGGGAGGGAGAGGGGCAGGATCTTTTGTAGTCACCAAGGTCTCAGCATTCACTCTAGTTTGAAAGCTTGATTGTTAGCTATCGGAAGATGATTGTCTTGTGCTGCATTCCAAGAATTCTCAAACAGCTCAAAAACGTCACCTCACTTCAAATCACTCCACTACCGACCCAATAAGCTTCGACTCCAGTCTCAGTAGTGTGTGCAAGCCACAATCTCCTCAATTTTGTGGGACTTTCAAGCCACAAGCTTAAGCCACATCTTGCACAGCCTCACTTGAGGATTGCCACGGATCAACGCAGAGCTAGCTGGCGACAACTCACTCTTCGACTCGACCAACCACAACATCTCGACTTCATCCCCTTCGATAAACCTTCGCCTCGACTGGTAACAAAGAACCAAATATCTGGGGACTTTGCCACAGTCTGGCCTCCCGAGAAGAACACCGACATCCGTCTGCAGCTCTCCCCATAGTCCTGCTCAGCCTGCGCGACTTTCGCGCCGAACACCCTCGAGTCGTGGATATGCTGGCTAAAACTAGACAACATGACAGAGACAAACATGCGGCTAGAAGACTGTAAGCAGCTTTCTTATGGCGGGGTCGATGTATACGGCTACTCGCCCTTCATCTACCCCTCCTCATATCAGCCTTATCTAGCGGAGCTGCCCAAACACTATATTCTGAACATTAGCAATGTTACAAGACTGACAAGACACTTCTAGGGCTCGACGATCTAAGTACACGGTTCTTGATGAACATTCCGAACGAAGACCTATCTTCTGCTGAGCGAATATGCTTTCAAATCGAAGAAGCACAGTGGTTCTACGAGGACTTCATCCGGCCCCTCGACCCTGCCCTTCCTTCTATGTCCCTCCGTAACTTCTGCGAGAAGATGTTCGCCCATTGCCCGATGTTGTCGGGCCATCAAGATGACCACATGCAAGCTTTCGAGTATTTTCTGCAATACAAGGCGCGAGTGCCTGTGAGAGGGGCCATTATGCTAAATAAAGCTATGGACTCAGTCGTGCTTGTAAAAGGATGGAAAAAGGGTGCAAATTGGAGTTTCCCAAGGGGGAAGATCAACATGGCCGAAGATGATCTAGATTGTGCTGTTAGGGAGGTTTATGAAGAAACTGGACTTGATTTACAGGGAGCGGGTCTTGTCCCCGAGGACCGACAAGTCAAGTTCATTGATGTCAATATGCTTCAGCAGGCAATAAGGCTCTACGTCTTCCGAGATGTTCCCGAGGATACATATTTCGAACCTCGAACAAGGAAAGAGATCAGTAAAATCCAGTGGTGGAAACTCTCCGATCTTCCAGCTTTCAGAAAGAAGGGCCATGGGCAGCAGAATACCGACAGGCAACCAGTTGCTTCTCAGGCCAATAAGTTCTACATGGTTGCTCCATTTCTTGTGCCTCTCCGGAAATGGGTCATCGAACAGCAGAAAAGGGATGCACGCAGAGTGTCCAATAACCACTACCAGTCGGCGGACTTGAGTCACGATGACCTTTTGACAGAGGAAGATGCTGGTGCCGAGTCAGGCACACAACTGTACTATCTAGATCCTTCTGGTGGCGAGCTAGACCCCGAGACCAGGGAAAATGCCACCACTAATCTCAACCGCCTGCTCAATATACAGCAACCTTCGCAAGATCTTGAAGTCGAGGATACAATAGACTACCAGCCAGCCCAGAATAGTTCGGGCTCAGCATTGCTCGCTCTTCTTCAGAGCAAACCCCAGATGGTTCAACAAAGGACACAAAATCCACCTCCTCATACTCCTCTTGAGCATACTATTGAGCAAGCCCCTATGCCGACGACACCACATCATCACGCACCACGGCCTCCACACTTTTCCTCTATGCCGCCTCCGCCTACCTTCCCGATTCAACAACAACAACAGAACACGTTCTCCTACCAGCAGCCGCGTATGGTAAACCAGTACCAACAGAGCAACCAACAAATGTATATGCCAAATCAACAGCCTTCTGCAAGGCCCCGAGAGAATCCACATCATTACCAATCACAGCATTTGATTCATCCACAGCCTTTACCACCAACTGTTCAGAAGGCGTTGTTCACCGGAGGACCTGTACACTCACCAGTGGTCCCTCAGCCCGTACAGCAGCAGCAGGCTCCACAATATTCAACCAATGCCTCTACGACCATTTCCAACCCCCAATTCCCGAGTCTGCATGCGCCGATGGTACCACAAGTGCGAAAAGAATCGCCTCCAAAGCTCACTAAACACACTCTGGCATTACTCGACGCGTTCAAGCGCCGTGATGAGGACGTCACGGTTGCCAATACCTCCAATGACCTTCCACTGCGAAGATATGCACAAGGGCAAGGGCAACCACCAGTTCCTCGCCATCAACCTCAAGAGCTGCCTGCCGACGCTTCTCAAGCTGCGCAACTGCCTTCCGCTCCTCAATATATGTCGCAGAATACTGCCAGCAACAGCCGAGCTCCAAATCCGGGAATGTTCGCGGCAAGACAGCCCATCAGTGAGATCCAGAAGTCAACCTTACTCGACATATTCAAGAGTCCTACGGCTACCAGTGCCAGTCCTGCAAAACCTCTTTCCGCAACGGCACTACCGCCAAGTGCAACGCCTTCTGCTGTTGAATTATCTGCGGTCGAACCACTTTCAACCAATGCTGCCACAACGTCTGCACTTCTCAATGATAAGAGGACACCTGATCCTGCGGCAAGAGATGCGTCCATTCCAGAGTTAAATCCTGAAGCCAATTTGCCATATCGTGCCATGACCATTCTTTCTCGACCCCCTGAGATGACTGAGAAGGAAGCATCAGGACAGAATGGTTCTTTGCATAGAATGCAGCATAGGACTCAATCCAATGGGAAAAAATCGTCCTCGAGATCAGCTATGCAAGAGCCAACTAAGAGGAGTCCAGAAAAGCCTTTCCAACCACAAATCCTAAAACGTCCTCAGCCAAGCCAACAAAGCCAATTCAGTGGACAAGAGTCTTTGAGACATGCTCATCCTCCAATGCCGTCGATGCAACCACCCATGGTTGATCATCGTAAGCAGCAACCGGCCGACCACAGACAAAATCTGCTTTCCTTGTTTGGAAAGCCATCAGCAAGCACTCAACAGCCAAGTTACTCTCCAAGCAACGGCATCTCACTCCCTGCGACTGATCCGAACATGGCAGCAAGATCGAGAATTGGTAGTCTTGCTTCTACCGAAAGTGCTTCTCGTCGTCCAAGCCAAGTTCCGACTTCACCTGAACACCAAGGCTTTCTTCTTGACTACATTGCTGCGAATATTGCAAAGGGGCATTGATGGAGAGAGGCATAATCATAAAATGGATATGATTGGAAGTTTTCTATTCCTAGTTTTTCATGACAGCATTTGAGCGTGCGTTTATGAGCATTACGAGCTGAATCTATCGAGCATTGAAAGAGGGTTTGCTGGGTAGCTATGAAGGATCGCTGGGTGCTGGTGGGAGGGATGGGATAATGAAAATGTGATAGCGAACTTTCGGTTCGTCCCAAGTTTGAAGCCTCTCAATGTCCCATGTGAAATTTGAGTATATATATTTGGAACAAATTCTATCCCAAAGTCAGACAATGGCACTCACATGTTCATCCAATAATGTTACACACAATTCCCTGCAGCCCCACACAAGGCTGGGAAATCAAGCTCCCCATCACGGAAATTCCCGCTTTGCATTAGTGACATCAGAGAAACTTCTTTCTCCCAAACATTTTTAACAACGGAGGCATTCACCTCATGTTCCGCCAAAAATGAAGCCTCCACGCAGTGCACGCTGCATCATGCAGCGTCCCGCATCTCCGCCATATATCTGCAACAACTGCCTCTCCCGAACCATCCGCCTCCAAGCTCGAAAATACTCAACAACCAAGCCCCCAAACCTACCCAAACCACTACCCAAAGCCTACACCCTCCTTCCCTCCCGCCGTCTCCTATCTCTAAGCGGACCAGATGCAACCCACTTCCTCCAAGGCGCAATAACAGCCAATATCTCCCCCCTAAACCCAACCTCAAACCCCCATCTCAAAACCGGTTTCTACACTGCATTCTTGAACGCGCAGGGACGATTATTGAATGATGTTTTTATTTACAAAGATCGACGATCGGAGGGAGGGGAAGGATGGTTGGTAGAAGTTGATGCAAATGAAGTTGAGAGGTTGGCGAGGCATGTGAAGAAGTATAAGTTGAGGGCGAAGTTTGATGTTAGGGTTCTTGGGGAAGGGGAGGTTGGGGTTTGGAGTATTTGGGGGGAGGAAGAGGGATGGAAGGCGCATTCTTTGCCTTCCGGTGGACAGAATCATGGGGAAACAGCGGGTGGGAGGGGCGAGGTTGGGTGTGAGGATTCGAGGGCACCTGGGATGGGGAGAAGGTTGATATTGCCTGGGGATGAGAAGCCAGAATTGGAGATGGAGGAGAGCACAGAGGATCAATACAAGATAAGGAGGTATTTGAAGGGTGTACCAGAGGGTCAGGACGAGCTTTTGAGGGAGCATGCGTTACCGCAAGAGAGTTGTATTGATTTCATGGGGGGTATTGATTATAGGAAAGGATGCTATGTTGGGCAGGAGTTGACGATTAGGACGCATCATACGGGAGTGGTTAGGAAGAGAATTCTACCGATTATGATATATGGAGCAGAAGAGAAGGAACCGACGAGTTTGGAGTATGATTCGGAGAAGGATTACGGTGTTGAGAGGATACCGAAGGAAACGAGTATTGGGAGATTTGAGAAGAGGGGAAGAAGCGCTGGGAAGTTCCTAGCTGGTGTAGGGAATGTTGGGCTTGGGTTGTGTAGGTTGGAGATGATGACTGATGTGCAGGTCCAAGGAGCTGCTGGAGGCTACAAGGAAGGAGATGAGTTCAAAGTGGAATGGGAGACTGAGGGATCGGCTCCTGAAATAGTCAAGGTGAAGGCATTTGTGCCTTCTTGGCACCTAAAGCAGTAGACCACTGCCTGAAACCCAGAGCTCGGTGTAAAATATTGTATATAGCACACATGGTGCATCAGTATTCTGTACAAAGGACAGGGTATAGCAAAGCAACTCCTGGTATATCTAATCCTCAACGCCGTTGCTGATGCCAATCATTCGTGAATTCGTTGCCACACCTCAAACCGCCTTAGACTCCTGGTGCCGTATCTCATCCTCCAATCTCTGCTTCTCCGCAGCCTTCAACCTAGCCATCGTAGCCGCGAAGTCGTTCTTTTTGGGTGTAGGAATGGCTGGAGAGAAAGAGAACTTTGGTGATGCTGAAGACTTATCGTCAGCTTTCAACCCTCTGAAGATGTCAGGACGTTTGATAGGTGTAGAAGTATCCCGATCTGCCAGCTTTAGCCCTCCCTCCGCACCTTGCCTTGGTACTGATGGCGAGTCAGCAGGTACAAAGACACCACTCTTCCTCGCCTTCTTGTCAGCTTTCCGTTTTGCCTTCGCTTCCTCCTTCTCTCGGATCAGCCGCTCCAGTCTCTCGACCTCGTCTTCTTCCTGTGGTTCCGCAGGTTCAGCAGGCGCTTCTGTCGGCGGTTCTTCTGGCGATGGTTTTCGGGGTGCTGGTGCCGGTGACGAAGACACAACACTTTCTCCCATCATAGATTGTCGCGCTGCCCTCCTCTTCCTGCCCTCCTCAGCCAGCTTCCTCAGCTCCTGTGCTTGTGTATCCTCTTCTCTTGGTCGTTTGACACCTCCATTGAATACGCCACCTCTTTCTCGCGCCTCCAGATCCTCTTTCATGGCTCGGCGTTTGCCTTCGAAGAGCTCATTTGCCCTTTGCCTCTGGATCTTCGCCTGGCGGTGATTATCATATTTGGCTTTCAGTTCTGGATCGCTGAGAACATCATTTGCAGCCTGAAAGAGCTCATATTTGTCTGGGTCGAAGTCCTTGCCAACTTTATCGGGATGGTATTTGAGAGCGGTTTTTCGATACGCGCGCCGAAGCTCTGACTCTGAGCAGTTCTCGAACGCGATACCTAGGAGCTCGTAAAAGTCAACCTCGCTGGTAACCCACTTCAAGAGATCGTTGTTAGACATCTTTACGCCTGCAGAAGATCTCTGAAAACACGTGAAGAGTAAAGGTCGAGGAAGTTTGGTCGCGAAATTGTTTTCCTGAAATTGATTCATGCAAACGAAAGCAGACTAGTGCATTGATGACTAATTATGATCTCGCGCTGGCGGAAGATTTCATACTTTGCAACTCACAGAGTCTGGAGTCCTTTCGACGTCCCTTGACATATCAATCTGCCATAGCCAGGCGGTTGTTACGATGGATTTGGAGCTGCGCTAATGTCTAGACCCAGTCCTCAACCTAGCAGACGGCGATCGAACGCAGTGATCAAAAGACATCTTCATCGCCTAAACCGTAGTTTCAAAAGCAAGGCGAACTATGGTCGTTAATTGGGGCGAGCTGGGCTGTGTGAGAGTGGTGTGAAATTAGTTCGTTGAGGTATCAGTAAAGCAGCAGTTCCTTATGATGCTCCTTCATGTCCGTCCTGCCCTAAGGAATCAAAACCGACAAAAAGAATGACTGAAATACCGGTCTCACTTTCGGCTGAGATCGGGACTCGCTGCTGTAATTGTGTTTTAGAGATTCTTAAGCAAAGAAGGAGGATTTGGGATTTTTCAGCTGAAGAGGGTGGACGAATTTGGCAAGCTCGCCTGATGGTCCCTTCCCAATCTCGAATTGTGTTTTCGTCGCATCAATTTCCGTTCATCGCCCCTCAATTCATGCTTCACCAGTCCTCTTGACTGATTCTATATCACACTTAAATTCTTATCATCATGCCAGGCCAGCAACCGTCATTGATTGTGAAGCTTCCAATGACATTAAAGGGAAAAGAGCTGGTCAGAAAGCCACAACGTCCTGTTACCAGACCCGACGCTTCAACTCCTATCCATGCCTCAAAACAGCCTCCATCTAGTTTTTTGCCTGCCATGACCACGGATCACTTCTCTCAGAGTCAATTAGCGATTGCTCTCACCATTTCGAAGTCGAAACCAGAAGGGCTGTCAACGAAAGGTAAAGCTTCCTTCATCAAGTGCTCATCCAACCTGACCATTCTACAGAGTACTTCCAACAACTGCGCAAACACGTCAAGACTGGTCAGCCTGTACCTAGTGATGAATTGCGACACATCGATACGGCCGAATTTTGGAAGGATCAGTACACTAAACTTCATCAAGAGAAGAAAGCGCTCGAAGATAAGGTTCATTGCTTGGAGGAAGCACAGCGGTTATTAAGGAAGAGAGCGCACGCAGAATACGAGCATGCCACAGAACAACTCAGCGAGAACGAGATTGCGGAAATCAACAGCAGTTCGAGTCAGCCACTGGACGACTTGGAGATGTCTCTTGTCAATGATGATTTCCTTCGACTGAGCAGCTACGGTAAGGGAAAATGCCCTTCGTAGACATAATGATATCCTAATTGCAAGCAGCGTTGAGAATTGGCAGACAGCGCACTACTCTAGAGACAAGCACGGTAGACTCTAGCAACCTAGACAAGATCAACGCCCTCGCGAAACAAACACTGCAGGTCCTTGCCCTCCTCGAAAGTGCTCTGCCAGATTGCTGCATACCCCTGGGAATGTTGAAGGACAACGAGGAAAATGCCAAGGTTGCATTCGCCTTCCAGCAAGTCATGAACCAAAGCGCCCTTGCCTTCCTCGCCTGCTTGACCGCCATTGATGATTTATGCCGAACTATACCAGGCCGAGCGAAGAAGGTGGAGATAGTCTATAGGATGGTTATGATTTTCAAACAGGGTTTGAATCTTCTACAGACTATCACAGACGAGCAAGCTGCCCAACAAACAATGCGTCAAAGCCACGGTACTCGACACAAATGGCAAAGGATTGAAGAAGGGGAATACTTCGTCAATAAGTACCTGTCCAAAGCACTAGCTGGAATTGCCCACAATGCTGAATGGAAGGTCCACCAGCCTGCACACAGCGAGATACTAGAAGGCTTGCTCTCCTCAATACTTGAGCACGCTGGTCGCTTGGTGTCAGAAGCTGTCTTTGACGAACACGTTGCAACATCAAGTCTTCCAGGGAATATTACAAGGAACGATGGCCCTGTGAGACAAAGGTTCACCAGGTCTAAAGCCCGGTATATAGTCGAAGTCCTCCACGCTACTACCGGTGCTGGAACTAGAAGTGGGTTGGTCACTCAAATGCTTGCAGCTGGGAAGACGTCTCTCAATTCACAGTTGCGCACTGTCAGTCCGAATTCTCCAGACTTCTTCGGCAATCTGTTATCGAAAGCAAAAGAGCTCTTGCAAAGTACCTTGATGAAGAGTGCTGTCGGTGGTGCAGATCTCGACAGTCTCAGGTTGCCAACTCCACCGCCGGAGATGTCGAAATTTGGCGATGAGGGCGATATGGAGAAATATGGGAGGGATTGGTTGATTGAAATGGTATGGGGATTGATTGGGTGGGACATTGTCTGCTCGAAATAATCTTTGTATGTTGGAAGATATACAGAGCTTGGTCATTTGCTCTATTTGTGTAGGATTTGCTTCAATATCAAGATCATAATGTACGAGTGCTAAGTTACGAGGGAAATTAACAAAGCTTTACAATTCTCCATGATTCGGTATAGGCTCTATCAAACACAAAGCTTCTCAAGGTACCATGAATGAATTCACGAAAGCCGAGCAATCGTCGCCAAATTTCGAACCCTCCTTTCCATCTTCAAGGTCCCTATAATTGCGGCAATTAATAAGTGCCTCTCTATTGTACCAGTCGAGGAAAGAGGCGAGTCTGGGAGCACGTGTCTAGACTGGATATGGTTGGCGACAACCGCGAGCATCGTGACTTCCAAACATCCAAACATTCACGCCACGAAAAAGTGGTAAGTACCTTAACACCACTCTCCGAAACCGATTTCCCAACTTCACCGCAGGCGGACATCCAAACGCCAACGCAAATATTTTCGCGCCATGACTCCCAGCGCGCGAGCGCTTATTCGACTGCGCTTTTCCAACTGCGTAACATATTCTGATTTCGAACTCTACACGAAAGGTAGTCGTTCCAAAAACTCCGGATCTTCACGCGTCTGGGACTGACTGAGAGTACAGCGATGTCGGAACGTCAAGTCATATCAGATGGCTCAAAGCCCTGGGAATCATCAGGTCCTGCAAAGCCGGCAGCACTTCCCGAGGAACCAGGTCCATTCGAACTTGCCATCAAGAACCTACCCAAAGAATGCTTCAAGCCATCCACGGTACCCAGCAACACCAAATACGAGGGCGATGCCAAGGACACTCTTAACTCGGAACAATCAAAAGCATTCGATTTCTCCCCCATGTCACAAGACCTACCTTTTTCCTTTCGTCACCAACTTCGACCATTCAGTACATCCTCCTTCATCCTTAATACCACGACAAGAAAAACTCGACCTGTGCTCTCATTCATGACCACGGATAGCAGAGTATTCACACTCTTCAAGAAACTTCCTTTCGAACTTCAAATCAAAATCTGGAACCACGCCATCGCCGATATCGATCCTCGAATCGTCACATTAGCCCCCAAGAGCGGAGAAGTCCCAGCCCTGTTAAACACCTGTCACGCATCCAGAAAGGAGCTCAGAAGAGCCTTCACTGTCCTTATCGATCTCGGACTTCAATACGGACAACGCACCGGGTTCGAAGCACTCGTGAACTACGAGACTGATACCGTCTTTCTGAAGGAGATGAAATATTGCCGAGAGTATGGCAATAATCCGTTAAGCTACGCTATGCAGTTCTATCCATCTTTTTTGGCTCCAGTAAAGAAGTTAGCGATCAAGTTGCAGCGATTCGAGTATGTGGATTTCCATCGGAGTTGGGTGAAGGGGTGTTTCTTTTGGGATAGATTGGGTATGGCTTGTCCGGAGTTGGAGGAGTTGATTTTTGATTTGGAGGGGTTGGCGTATTATACGAATGATGGGAGTATTGTGACGAGGACTGCGGCGGTCAAGTGCTTTAAGGAGGTTTTAGGGGTTAGTTTGGGGGAGGAGCAGAAGGAGGGGAGGCGGAAGGGGTTGGTTGTATATACAACTACGACGTTGAGGGAGGGGGATAATGTTGGCGCTTTTGAGTGTTTTAGTCGGGGAGGAAGGAGAGGACAGTACATAGCATGAGAATGGCGGCTTTATGTATTGCTACTCTGCAAGACTCAGGTCACTCGGAGCTCTGACCATCAGGATTGGTTTTGAGATACGAACACGAAAGTTCATCTACATCAATACAATAACGTACGACGGCAAGACTTCTCAGAACGCCTGCAAACCACCCTCCCAAAGCCATCGCTCATCGAGTCATCAACGCTTCTCTGATCCTTAACTCACAGCCTAATAAGTAGCCGCCAACCTCTGCACCAAATACTCCCCACTCAAGATGTCCTCGTACTTCCTCGCCCCCTTCTCGCCTCCATACGTGCCTTCAATGGCCTCAATCTTCGACTCAAAGTTCGGATTGCAGAAGTACGCCACCGAATATCTTGCTGGATGCACATCACCCTCCTCCGGCGCTGGTGGTTCTACCACTCTATGCAACGTACTCTTAATAGTATCATTACTCCACCTCGCCAACAGATCTCCTGCATTGACTACTACTGAGCCTTCAATTGGAGTTGCGTCGATGAAATTTCCGTTGGGAGACTTGACTTGGAGACCACCTCTCATGTCTTGGAATAGGAGGGTGATTGAGCCGTAGTCGGTATGTTCCCCTGCTCTAACTTGCAACTTGTTGTTCTTGAATACCGATTTTGGGACTTCGGGGTAGTGAAGCAAACGTAAAGTGTTGTCCCCAACATCGGTAAAATGGTCGAAGTATGATTCCGATAGGCCCATCCCAACAGCAATCGCCCTCATGACCTCGATATGTAGTTCTTTGCATTGGTTGTGAAAATCCAGCATCACGTCCTTGAACTCAACGGCGTCTTCATCTCCACTTGGCCAATTGTTTGGTAGACCCTCTGCTCCTTCGCGACCGATTTCAATGCTCTCTTTCAAGTCCGGTGCTGCAGCTTTCGCTTTCTCAACGTCCTCTTTGTTCTTCAATATCGACACCTTCTCTCTACCATGTGCAACATAACCGCGATTTGCTTCTGGAGTAGTCCATCCCAACGCATCTTTCTGCTCTTGTGGTCTATTGAAGAACTTGGCAGATGTGCTGAATGTTTTTTGGACAGTCGAGGAGGAGATGGGGATGTGCGTGAGGTAGATGAAGCCTGCGGTTTGGAAGCCGTGGAGGATGGATCGAGCTGTTGCTTGGCGTTGGGATGGGGTGCCGGTGAGGAAGAGAGAAAAGTCTACTAGCTGTAACGTGTCACTTCCTGGATCTTCTGCGTGGAAGAGAGGAAGGAGGTACCTACAGGGATAAATAAGTTGTCGCTGTTGACAGCGCTGGTTGGTGGTGCCATTTTGATATGCTTACAGAAGTGGGGTAATGTCCAATCTGGAGTCGAATCTGGCGGCGTTCACAACATTCGTGAGAGTACCCAACTTGATATATTCTCCTCGAACTTTAATCGAACGATACTTCCCACGGAACAGGCCGCCTCCCGCATTCGTCCAGCCTCGAGTCAGGCACGTCGTCGTTGAATGAGGAAGGACGTTGATCTTGGCAGATAAGGTCCAATGGCGGGGTCTGATAAGCATTTTCGCGCCGCGGGTAAAACGACAACAAATAGTATCCGGTCAACAGACTAAGCCTCACTCTCAGAACCCTTTTTTACTTTTGCTTTAAAACCTTCGTCATTCTCTAACAAGTACATTCGCTTCGGGTTTGAAAACGGGAATCACGAAAAGGAGGCAGGAAAATGGCAGCAACAAAATCTCCAGTGGTGGATATCCACACACACGTCTATCCACCATCTTACATCTCTCTCCTCAAGTCCCGGGGCAGCATCCCATATATCCGCTCCTTTCCTCCCTCTTCCGCTCTCCGCCTCGTTATCCTCCCGGCGGAAGATACGGAGAGTACTTCACGTGGAAGGCCTGTTGGAGCGGAGTATTATGATATCTCGAAGAAGATCGAGTTCATGGACAGACACTCCATTGACATCTCTGTGATCTCTTTGGCGAATCCTTGGTTGGATTGGGTGTCTTCTTCCGAAGCTGGTGCTGCTGCGGAGAGCATCAACAATGAGGTCAACGAAGAGTGTGGAAAATACCCAGGACGATTATTCGCGTTTGCAACACTTCCCTTGAGCGGTGGAAAGGATATCATTGTGAAAGAAATTTCGAGATTAAAACAACTCAAATATATGCGCGGTATTATCCTCGGCACCACTGGTCTAGGAAAAGGACTCGATGACCCAGATCTCCTGCCAATCTTCAAAGCATTACAAGATGCCAAACTTCCGATATTTCTGCATCCGCATTACGGCCTCCCAAGTTCGGTTTGGGGAGAACGAGCTAGTGATTACGGACATGTCCTTCCTCTTGCTCTAGGATTTCCCATGGAAACGACGATAGCCATCACACGCATGATTGTCGCTGGTGTTTTTGAAACAGTACCTGAGCTGGAAATGATCCTGGCTCACTCTGGTGGAACCCTCCCCTTCCTCGCCGGCCGCATTGAATCGTGTATCGAGCACGACGCTCATCTCAAAGCAGAAGGCAAGTTAGGCTCTGGTCGGAAAACCGTCTGGGAGATTCTAAAGAAGAACATCTACCTAGATGCAGTGGTGTACAGTGAAGTGGGATTGAATGCCGCTATCCAGGCTAGTGGCAAGGATAGGATCATGTTTGGGACGGACCATCCCTTCTTTCCTCCACTTGAAGGGGAGAATGAGAGGTGGGCAAGTGTGGAGACGAATTATGAGGCTATTTTTGGGGCGTTGGGGAGTGGGACGGATGATGCGTTAGCGTCACTGGGAGGAAATGCTGTCAGAGTGCTGAATTTGTCGATATAAGGTTCCTGAGTGTGCTTTCGGGCTTGCATAAGTTCATGGTCCCTTCGAATTCCTTCAAGCACGTCTCTTGAGCCAACCGATCCGGGGTTTAGACTGGGGATTTTCGAGCAAGAGGAGTCACATTGTCAAACTGTCTGGGGTGGGGCCGATGTAGTGGGTCCGTACATGCATGCATCAAGTTTCTGATGTTTCTGCTGCTGATCAGGTGAATGAAGACGGTTCAACGTTTCCGTTTCAAATGCGAGGTCCTGCGCATCGAGATCTTCACCCCGTATAGCACCTTCCTCACCACTCATTGCGCCCCCCAGACTCTCCAACTTCCCCAGATCATTCGTTCTCAGAAATTATTCCTTCTCCTTGACGTCTTAATGAACTCACACACCTTCAGTCAACTCTAGTCAACTCCATCTCGAACCCTCATTTCTCTCTACAGGAGGCGACAAAGCTTTCGAGAAAATTCATGAATAACCTGATGGACAGGGCGAGTTGGGACGAGTGGGATTCCTGGAGAGAGTGGCAGGGTGTCACTTGGAGGCAGCCAACGAGCATTTATCTAGTGTAGAAGATTATATTATGGTGAAGACAATCACTTGGAGCGAAATAGGAAGAAGTGCAAGGAGGGGCTGTTATAGTAGAGTGAATGATCGTTAGCGAAGCGAGGCGCTTCCATTCAAGAGAACGAGTCCCAACACCCAAGAAACCCTCCCACCCACCTCGAACACAAGCCAAAAACACCTAAAAGGCCAAAGAAAGATCCAGAAAAAAACTCAAATCTCCCGCAAGAGATCATAGAAAACCGCAGATCTTGGCAGAGACATCCTCTTCAGATGCACATCCACTACTTTGATTTTTGAAGGAGCTATTCCAAAGTCGAACGATATCACGTTGCCGGTGAAACCAATTAAGGCCACTTAGCGCGTGTACAGCCTGTCCTTGGAGATATGATAAATATGTGCTCATTTGAACTTGTATCTACCGAAAAGGTTGTTGGGTGAAGGTGAGAACGTGGGAGTTTTGGAAGGGAGTTTGGAGGGTTAGCGAGATGTGGAGAACTCACTTTGGCGACGATGTGTTCATTTCTAGCGTGGGAAGCTTACCTACAAAGGTAGTCGAAATAGCTTTGTGATTAAGAGACTTCATAGTAAGAATGGCGGTGGTGTGCAGTCAATATTCCCGTTAGGGAAGATTTCCCTCGCATGGAAAATACGGAGCAGCTCACGAGCTCTGATAACGCTTTCACACTGATGCAATGAGCCCCCCAAAACAATTCCAGTCTCAATAACGTACAGTCTCTGGTAAAAATTTACCACTCATCAAAACTGCCACTCCGTGGCTCCCCAAGCCTTCACCCGAAATATTGGCTTCACCACCTCCTCTCCTTCGCCCCTCTTCCTTACCATCTTCAACCGCAACTCCTTCCACAGCCCATTCATCTGCGCCAGCTCAAAACCCTTACCCGCCTCAATCAACTGTCTTTTCTCCTCCCTATCACAAAAACCCATATACGCTTCCTCGCCAGAGATCTCCACAAAATCCACCCTCTTACCCTTAACCCGGCTTCCGAAAACAATATACAACGTCTTCAATTCCGGGGCGTAACATTGGATCAGATTCCAGAGATCTAGTTCTCTCTGACTAACCCAGAAAGAAGTCAAGTGGGCGCGTTGTTGGAAAGAGATTGCGACGGGTTGGGCTGGGCGCAGGGAGTGGTAATGCATCGTCGCAGTCGCCCGAAGTCCCAAGGAGTTGTTGAGCTAAAGAGTATCTTTCTCATGATTTATATAATAATGGAACTCTCCGACTGCTAGATGGCTAATTCTTTTTGTGTATGTTTGTTGGGCTCCGTAGCGAGATTCTAAACATGCTTGGAGAACGGAGGGGATGGAACTTTGTTTGGGCTGAATAGAGAAAACTTGCTTGGGGATGTCGTCTATTGCAAAGTTCCAGATCTTGAGTCGGAGTTCAGCAGGAAGGAAGCTAAAGAGAAGGAAGTCTTGCGCAGGAATTTGGGGAGGAGTGGTGCCGTAGATGGCAGCACGTGAGCTTGTCATACCCCGCCAAGTGAGCATCTTGAAGCCACCGAAGTTCAATGTCGGTCCCCACGTCATTGAAATTAGTTGATAAGCTCCTCCATGGGTCCAAATACTCTTCTTAAAAATAATACTTTTGTGTTCTCACAAACTTTTGAATTTCCGGCGATGGCAGTGACCATGGTAGAGTCGATGTGGTTCGCGCTTTTAATTGGCGGATTAGGCGAATGCCCCTGCATGACATCAGCAGGTCTTCCTTTGGCGATCAAAAGCTCTTGTTTGCCATTTCGATGGTGTATCAGCTAGCATATATATGGAATCTTCCCTATTTGTACGGCTTTGGTGGTCATATGACTGGAAAAGCTTGCTGGAAGTGTTTCAGGCGGAAGTGCTGTGAGCGTGCATTGCCTCGCCTGTCTTGATTTCGGCGGCCTCGGAGTCTGTCACATGTAGCAGGAAGTACTTTGGAAATGTAAATCTATCAAGAAAAAAGCCAAGGTCGTGTCAACTTGAACATTGTAAAGGAGCTTGAGCTACTGCATGCTTTTCCTCCCCTCACCCTTAATGCTGCTCCCTTCATGTCAGTGCCCTCCATCTTTGAGCTCAACTCCTCAAGATTCTTGCTCATCTCGTACAGATCATTATCCGTCATTGTCACTGTTCCAAGTTGCCATCTTGTATTCTTAACACAATTGCAACAAATCTCACGCATGAGGTTACTTGGCTTGTAGGAGAGTATTCTCTCTTGACATGCAAGTAGAAGAAATTGCACTGGCCATCCTTGATCATTGTGTTTCCAAAATATCAATCCGGCCTAGCCCCTTTAGACAACCCATTCCTTCCCTTTCTGAAAATCACCAAACTTGGGACCCAACCCTCAACCACACCTGAACCAGCTAGCTCCCGCACCTTCCCCAACGAACTCACTCCCCCTCACATATAGATTTAAATAAACATATTTTGTCCAACCAAATCCCTGGTGTATTTCTGGTAACACAGTCAACCACCGGGTGCTTGCAAGCACTTTCCGATTTGGCTAGCCCCTTGAAAAACTGGTCTCTCCCAAACCGGTTTTCTAAGATATGTTATGTTACCTCTGACAGCTCTGAGTTTTTGTTTCTTTTTGTTGCTGTTGCTGTTGAAAGTGGAACTTATTTTGGGAACTTTCGAGTTTTTGGGGGTGGATTCGATGGGGCGGGAGGACCCGAGTACCCCAGCGAGAAAGGAGGCGCGGAGAGGATCGGTAGCCCAGCTTGAGTTTGTAAAATTAATCAAGTGGCTAAAGACATGGCGTTCAAGATAGGCATTGTCATTGTTTTGCATATCTCATTCTGCGGACGAACTGCGGAAGGCTTTAATTGGGCCTCTTATTCTTTGCCAAACAGATGAATATCCTCAAGTTAAATAGGAGACTGTACTCACTTTGTTACACATCTCAGTTCTGCAGACATGCTCCGAGAGCTTTCTATTGGTCGACCAGCTCTATGCAAAGTGGGTGGATGTCTAAAGTTCGAAGATACAATTAATGTCCCAGCTGTAGAGAGTCTCACCTCCAAATCTTTGCTGGAGCTAAGATCTGGGGCACTAAACTCTTTTCCTGGACTCAGATTAATGTAATGCCGATGAAGATGTGCAACGAAACTTATCATTGTCTCAGTGTCGAAAGGACAATGAAGAATTTTTCGTTGCACGTCCCACAGCCGACGCGTCGGTCTGCTTAGCTTACCTTTTTGGTGATTTTTTGCATGCTTGATTGACGTCCATGATATGGGTCAAGGCGGGGCAGACTGATGGCAGGGGTGGACACGAGCAAGGAAAGAGACTCAATTGATGATCGGCCAGTCTGTAGGTGATATCTTTGGAACAGGTGCTAGAATTTGGACAGAGCATATGCTGTATGATGGACTCGAGATCGTCGATGCTTCGGTGGGTCTAGAGGAGCATTGAAGCTTTCGTACTAGAATCGAGGAGGCACTTGGGCTGCGGTTATTAGTAGATGCCACGAGTGTATCGCACTTCTCAAGGAAGCAGCATGATAGAGGTCTTGATGGCGCTGCAACTTGACTTAAAACATCTTCAATTGATGGCTGGACTTGGCAGTGAAGTATTGCTAGTATTAATCCTTGCGAAGATAGACAGAGGAATTGAGGGCGTTGAGCTGCCAATTGTGAAAAAGATTCTTGCCTGAGTCAAAAAAGCTGCCAAGATGGATACGACGATGGCTTTGGGCTACTGAAGAGACCGTAGATCTTGCACCGCTTACTAGATGCCCTGGATTTCCTACCAGAATCTCTCTCTCGATTTTCAGAAGTGAACGCGTCGCGGTTCCCAACTCGCGTCGCTCACCCCTCAACGAATTCCCCACTAACCTAAACGAGCCACCACTTTAGGCCCCGTATAGATTTAAATAAGCAAATCTTCTGCATCGAAGCACAACAGGCGTGTTACCAGACTTGGTAGCTCAGGTCAAATTGTGCTTCACGGAGGAAAGAGAAAATCGCCTGCCCCGAGCTCAAAAGCGAGAGCACACGCCATCACGAAAAAAAATCCCACTCAACACCGAGGGATTTTCAATAGCCCACCTCGAAATCGAGGGTTATTGTTTTTGCTTTTTTGCTCTGCATCTTTTTGGATTTTTTGTTCGTAGTAAGGATGAAGTTGTTGAATCTTTTTTTGGCAATTTTTTAATGCGATTTTGGAGCTCGCTTAGAAAGGAGGTCGAAGCGAGCTCGTGAGACAAAAATATTGTGAAGGAAGGGCATTTGTTTCCGAGAGCTACGAGAGTTCTCTTGATGCATTGATGTGGTAGGAGCAGCGGCTGGCTTGACTCTAGTGCTTAATCTCGTGACGTGTGCCGTCAGTTTTTGACAGTCTACACTGTCACACGGCTGTGGGCATCTGCAGAGGTGCTCACTCAAAAGACAGCAAATTGCTTTCGAGACGTGTCGTTCAACATTGAAGGAGGCCTAGGGACAATTATCCTCACGACATGCAACATGATATTTGAAAATATTCGACTAAGGAAGGGACCTTGGTACGAGCGAAGTGCGACAAAACAGCTCGTGAGCGAATGAGTGAGGGGCAATTGTTCTCTCGGTATGTAATATAAATTTAGTCAGGAATGGCTAGAGATCCATGCCAGAGGGGACATTTGTAACAACTTCCAACAGATCCCGAGGAGTGACTTCGATGTCGTCCCTAGGTCGGACGTTGAGAACCTTTCAAAGTCCAAGCGACAGCTGGACATCAGGCAACATACAAGAAAATAGAGCGCAGAATAGAGCAGAGACCACGGATTCAGAACGAAATATTGGGTCTGAGTGATGCATTCCGGTGTTTAGGCTCCATCTGCGGAGGTAGGCGTGCTGGCGCACTGCTCTTTGGGCAGAGAGGCACCGTCAAATGATGCCTCACTTAGATCATGTTGATTTTTGACTCAGATTGCGAAGATATCAAAGCTTGAGGGCAATTAGAACAATACCTGCACTATTTGGCAAGTTTTAAGTCAATGTGTAACTCTGCATTGCTCATCCAGTCTCAGGGAATGGACGAATTCGCCACGACTTGAGATTGCCGACGCCAGCCCGATGTGCTTTCCGCAAAACATGATATTTCCTCGCTCGCCGCTTCTCATGCTGTGTTGGTTTTGATATGCCAGCTGATCATTTTCGGAGAATGCGATTTCTTTTGGCACAGATGGACATGGTAACTCCTACCGACTCCGTCCGTGCCTTCCTATCGTATCTCTCAAGTCTGCTCCAACAGAAGGTGTTGAGAGTCCATCCCGTTCTCCAAACTGAATTCGATCACTTCCCCTCAAACTGGCACGCAGACGAAGGGGAATTTACGAGCATATTGCCTGAATAAATGGACATTCGATAGAGTGAGATCCATCGAGGAAAAGTGCACTGCCACTTGGTTCCGCTTGGTGCAACAGTGATTTTTCAGGACCAGAAAGCGAGTTTGCATGACGGAATATCACAATATCAAGAAATAATAACTCATGAGCATAGACTACGACTCGAAATCCACGCAAGAAAGAAAAGCATTCTCAGTGATCTAAAGCAGTCCCAACTTTCGAGTTCAAAGCAGCGGCAACAGTAAACAAAAACGCAGCAGGAGGACGTTGCTAGCACCGGATAGTTCTCTCCAAAACCACAGCGCCAAACTTTGGGACCGAACTATCCCAAGCCACCTCAAACTCTCCAGAATTTCATCTTCCGTCGACTAAACACGAAGCCCGTACACGCAAAGGGGCACCTCATCGGAGCTCTCCGACACGTTCCTGAAGCACTTCTAGAACAATCCAGAATGTCCAGCGGGTCCAGCACTGACCGGGGGAGGCCATTCCGAACCAGAAAGTCCATCCACCTTCCAAGTTCCGCTCCATACACGAGCACGAGCAGTTGCCGAGTACAGTCATGTCAACCATCGACTCAGACTACAACACGGACACCCAGACGGGCCCTTCAAAAAATCCGCCCGCTCACGTTTTCCCAGGGACCGCATCGCCCAACTTCGTTCGAAACTCGCTGGCCGTGGAGCTCCACTCCTGAGTGTGAATTTCGAGATGAGGTTTTCTTGATGACCGACGGCCACGCTCCCGCTATTCATAGCACATCATCGCATTCCCGAGTTTGACAGATCCGTGACAAGCATAGCACGTTCCATTTCCAGGTCGGCAAACTGCTCCGCTTACATCAGAAAATTTTCGTTTCCATCGAGTAAGAAGGCGATGTTTTCTTCCAATCGGAGATTTTCCTTTCGCCAAGAGAAAGCCTTCCCGAAACCATCCCGGTCGGAATTTCTTTCTGGAAGTATTTTTTTCCTCCCATCGTTTGATGGGAGGATGGGTGGTTCCTACCTATGTGGCTTAATCCAGAGGATTTCGAGAAAGGTTCGGTTCGGAAGCATGCATGCAACGGGATTGCGAACAGATGGCAGATGTGGGACGAGGATCACGGAGTACTAAAGGAGTTAAGCCTCGAGCTCTCGGAGTTCAACAAGGTGGATCTCGTCGAGTAATTCTCGAGTAAGAAGTTATGCGTGTTGCGAAACGTGCTCTGAAGGGAAAGGAAGCCTGGAACCGTGCCTTGCTTCTTCGCAATTATTGGCAAATAGCGTTTTCAAAGTCGTAATTCTTGTGCCAGTACGGGGAATGAAGGGCTTTGCTGGTTGTTAGGTAACAGCATCATGGAGACTGGTTGCGTCGTTACACGAAACGTGCTGGGCGGCAGAAAGAATTGGGATCCTGGGCAAATGTGCCTCTCGAGGCGGTCGTCACGATCGAATGTGTGGAAAGGACGCATATTTCATTACTTCATCGGTGTCACACAGCCTTGTTTTGCTTGTTTGAGTGTGTCTACGAGGGGAAATTTCAAGACTGGGGTCTGGGTTGGAGCGGAAGGCGTTGAGATGGCGCTGGCACATGATCCTCTCCGAGGAGATGTGAGGTCTTAAATATCAAAGGCTTCACGCCATTTTGCGGGGTGCTTGCGAAGACCGAACCGGTTTCCTGTGATGGCTGAACACCAATCGGTTGGATGATTCTCCTTCCCCGCATTTTTGAATATGATGATGCTATGAGGAGACAAGCTCATCGCTGAATTCCAACTTCAGGAATTGGGAGAGCTTCGTTCGGCATCGCCATTCCGGCTGGATGATGTTCTAGATTTATATGTCAGGTGAGGACCCCTGATTTGAAGCGCCGAATCCGGAGGCTTCTCTGGCTGAAAGCTGGGGCCGGGCAACTGCGAAGCCACATCTCGGAATCGTGACCCGACAGGAGTGCAGCACTGCATGCGTCGTCTTCCAATTGTGGGTTGTTGATGATGGAAAAGATCTAGATAATCCTCAAGATTGTCCATATCTGTGCCATCTTTCCGCAGATTCGAAAATCGAATGATTTTCAGATGTATAAAACTAATAGTTGTGGTCTGACTTCATGGAGGGGTCAATTTCGAAGGACCCCTCTAGATTGTTGAACCCGCCGCGGTCAAAGAAGAGTCAATATTTTCTTTGAGAAAATTTCCGCACGTCATGAAATGTCGGCCCATGGTGACACCGTAATTTATCCTTGCCGAGTCCTCTAGAGAGGAAATTCTGATGTTTCTTGACTCATCGTGAGATCCACTCCTCGTTCCATCTCACGCAATACTTGGTGCGGTTACAATGGGCATTTGCTGCAGCCCGGAATATCATTTCTGCGACGTCGCATGTGACAGAGAAAAGGAGGTCCCTTGCTTTGCAGACTCGCGGTGAAGACTTGGTGCTGGAGACGCGCTGAATGAAGTCCGGGACCAGTCAGCTTGAGATGAACAAAGGGGCTCATTCATGTTGCTGGCTGGCACGGCCAGCGCGAACAAAACAACGCCCAAAGAAACGTGCCCGCTACCGACGTGGAGCCTCCTTGGCCTGCCAGCCTTGTTTTCTCCACAAGCCTTCGGTAAAGCAGTGATCTGAGCCTTCTCTGTTGTCCCCCGGTTTGTGTGACCTGAACGTGCAGTCTCGCCTCAGAATGCGGCTTATTGGTGACAGCGTTGCGTTTGTGAGCTTTCAGCAACGCCGAGAAGAGGCAATCCAATGCAACTTATAATAAGCTGAGACTTGGCTAAGATTGATGATCTGTTGTTCCATTGAATCACGTCGACCTGACTCGACCTGAATAAACACGATGGTGGTGGTGGTACTCGTCCTCCTTTTTCGGCTCTCGTCCCTGAAAGCCACCAGAGAGGCCCATGACCGAGTTACAAATCGCAACAGGGATGACACGCACCACAATGCACCGACCAGATGCTCCATAGCCATACTACGTAGTCTACAAATTTCTTCCAAGGTCATCTGGGTTGATGACATGACTGAATTTCCAGCGCCGCAGCCTGGAGACCATACGCTGCAGACTATTGCGGAGCTGGCCAAAGAGAAGAATGTGCCGACTTGCGCTGCGCTGTGGAGATCAGCTTCGTTCCATGCGCCGGCCCCAGCTAACCACCAGTCCTCAAGGTGCTTTGGGAGCCCAAGCACGCATTCAATGGTACTCGTCGGCCTGTCCCTTAGACCGCTCCAAACATGGTGACAGCGTGACACATAGTTTCATGGTTTTGAGAAAAATTATATAGACTTCGATGCCCCGCATATGAGCGTGTCTCGGTTTGAGGCAAGAGAGAAAGCCCATTACGAGAGACAAAGAAAGGCCCGTCCCTATATACACCATACCGTCGCCGTCACTCAGTCCTTTGACGTTTTGAAAATTTCCCACAATCAAGAAAACTCATTCCAGCATCACTCGACGCCTTTTCATTCTAGAAAGTTAGAAGGTGGAAAATACCCGGATCGTCATAATTTGTCAAAGAGGCGTTCTTGCAGATTTGGGTTCGCCCCACTAAAATCTACAAATATCGCCCACGATGCCTCACGCAACGAGTCGCTTCTCTTTCTTCAGGAGCAACTCAAATTCTTTCGACCTTCCCGTGGACTTGAAAAAAGCCTCGAGATCGAATACCAAGCCAAGATATTCTGATCGAACTCCTTCTTCCTCAGGTTCCTCACTCGCATCAGACGACAGAAGCATGGAAACCTCGCTCAAGCGCCTTAGTTTGGGCGCTCTCCATTCTCCAAAGAGCTCTTCAAGCAAATTACCACAACACCAGGCTGCTACCCTTGATATTGTGATGGAATCGCCTCCTCTGGTTCTATACGGCAATACGGCAAATAGCAGTGGCGCATTACTTTCTGGTCAATTAGTACTCAACATCCACGAAGACACCATGGCAATCGATTCTTTCAAGATGAGGTTAGCATTGGAAGTGACGAGAAAGAAGCCATTCCACAGTCACTGCCCAGAGTGCACTCAGCAATCCACCGATTTGACGGCATGGAATCTCCTTGAAGGACCAGCGACTTTACGACGAGGTAAGCTTGGAAGCGCGAATTTTGGGTGAACAATGCTAACATTTCGCAGGCGAGCACTCCTTTCCCTTCAGCTGTGTAATTCCAGGCCACCTGCCTGCGAGCATGAAGGGGACTCTCTCAACAATCGAATACGTTCTGCGAGCAACAATGAGTCCACGAACAGGTGAACCCCTCAAGCTGTCGCACAAACTCGACGTGAAGCGTGCAATCTGCCCCTCTGAATCACCCCGCCATTCCATCCGCATCTTCCCTCCCACCAACCTCACCGCGAACTGTGAACTCCCATCCGTCATCCACCCGATCGGCGAAACGAACATATCTATGCGAATTGATGGTGTGGTCAAGAGGAACGTGGATACGAAGACACAGACACAATGGAAATTGAAGAGGGTTACTTGGAGGTTGGATGAAACACAGAAGATGATTGCGCCAGGGTGTTCCAAGCATGCTGCTAAGGCGACGGATGAGCAGAAGAAAGGAATCGCACATCAGGATGTACGGACAATTGGCACAGATGAGATGAAGTCGGGATGGAAGTCGGATTACAATTCTCCAGACGGCTGCATCGACCTCGAGTTCCCAATCAGCATCCGACCAGAGACGAAGCCAATTTGCGACCTGAAGGCTGAGGACGGAACGGAGGTCTCGCACGTTTTGGTCGTCGAAATGATCGTTGCAGAAGAGTTCGCACCCATCAAGAAGCCTACACAGACTACCCCAACGGGTGCCGCGAGGGTTCTGAGAATGCACTTCACTCTCACGGTCACTGAGCGGGCTGGTCTCGGCATCTCGTGGGACGAGGAGGCACCACCAACTTACGAGAACGTCCCTGCCAGTCCTCCAGCATACGGAAACTCCGAGGAGTACCAAGGCCCACCAATTACCGATTATGAGGATCTACTACCTCTCGACAACGTAGTAGAGGAGCCACACGCAGTGCAGGGCAATAGAGAGGGTCTTTCCATTCGACGAGGATCAAACACACTCCACGGCATTACGATCGAGGATCTCTCCACAGGACCTCCACCAATCTCACGACAGAACGATGACGAGTAAACACATACCTGTTTTTCCTCTTGTGTCTAATTATTTTTTTTTTTTTTGGATTAAATTTCATGGGAGGCATGAGCGTGATTGACTGATTGATTCTTGGGAGGATATACCCCTGATTTCAGAATTGGATGTTGAAAGCGTCTGTAATGATTAGCATGGCGTTTTGGGAAGCAAAAGCATCGCACTTCCCCAATTGAATTTCGGCAGCACCGTACTCTCCTCTTGATGGGTTTGACGAGCATGGCGCTGGTACTGGCATTTTGAATTTGGATTTGGCTGGGTTGGGTCACACAGTACAGCACCTTGGCATAGGTAGCATGGCATGGCATAGGGTGGGGGATATACCGTTGCATTACAAAGCAAGCAAGCTAGCATTTTTGAAGTTTGGGTAATTGAATGAATGAAGAAACTTGAATATGGCTCCTTGTGCTGTGCTATAGTTTGTGCAATGCAAGTAAGGAGCACTTTGTGACATTAAATGAAATCCCGTTGCGAGTCGCTCCACTCAATGTTTGAAGACATTGTCAGCAATTGGAGACATTGTCAGCAATTGGAGACATTGTCAGCAATTGGAGGCAGACTCAATATCTGGGGAGACATCCGACATTGCTCCTGCTTGTTACGCATCGCTCAATGTCCAAGTCGAGAATAGGCATTACTTTTCTTTCCTCTAGAACAATAAGGAAGGATAGCGCCTAACGAGTTAACATTAACATCAACTAAGCGCTCAACAGCTTTTGATGAGAATTTGTGATTGCTACTTTGAATACTTCGTTGTCTTCGCCAATCGAATTCAGATCGTGCGTGCTTTAAAAGGCAACTGAGTTTCTATGCCTGCACTAGGATAGAGCTCTCAAGAATCACTACAGTGCGGAATAAGTTTAGACTGCTTGTGCACCCACGAAGGTGGAACCTGCGACAGAAGTATTCACGTGATCAGATAGCACGTGCATCTCTTGCTTTGGTTCCCCCTGCTTTATCTTGTGTGAGCGAACTAGGGCGTTGGCGGGAGGCATCTTAGGTAAATCCAATCTCTTGTGATGAGAAGGGCGGGATCCAACTCGTCAGCAAACTTGTATGAGGTCTCAGTGAAGGTATTGTATTCACGAAACAGTCGGAATAGGGAGCGAATTTTTTTTCTTTTTATATGACTTCGTTGCATTTCTTTTCTACGTATGTCTTTGCTGATATAAGGCTTTTGTGACCAGAACTAACCGTTGAGTTCTCGGCTTTGTTCGCCATAAACCCAAGCCAACAATGCTTTCCCGACTATGCTTCGCCATTTATGCTTCACCGTCTATCCGTCGTTTATGATCCGCCAACTATGGACCGCCATCTATATTTCATATCCCTCGATTCCCACCGCCCCAAACACACATTCTTCACAAGACAATCTCGTCGTACGTCGCCCCAGAATATGGTGCCCGCACCTCCACGAAGCACACCTTGAGTTCCAATAGCATACCCTGTCCCCTCGCAGCCTCCAATCCAGCCTTGATATCTTGAGCTCGTCGGGACATTTCTTTGCCATGGATAACGCGAAGTTTCGCAAGATTTTCAACGGTATCCTTCCCAGTCGGCTCTCTCCCATGGACCCCTTCGATAATAACGAGTAGTTTCTTCAACTTCGGACACAAGATGCTCAATCTCTCCCAACCATTGTCCTCTGGACCGTAAAGCACCCGCTTCCAGATTCCCTGACCTTTATTGAAATCCTCGACAACTATCGAATCCAGAGCCAAGTATCTGATCTCCTCCAACCACCCTCCACCAGTCTGAGGATTTTGTCTGAGATGAGGAACCCAGCCATCTAATGTCCGAATTGGTCGATCGTCACGCTTTGGTGGATCATCCCAGGTTTTCATACCAACGACTCGATCATCAAAGAAGACGATGTTATGCTCCCAATTGATGAATATCACACTCTTGCTCAAAGGCGATCTCGACCAGTATTCGACCCTATTTTCTTCTAGGAACAGTTTTCGGGACATGTGGCAAGCGTGGAGTAAAGGAGGGACAAACGAGAAACGCTCGCGCCATACCACAATTCGGTTGCGGGTAGCTTTCACGGCGCAACGCCAGATTTGTTCTCGGAGTTCGACCGGCAATTCGGGGAAGAGTTCGAGGGTGGTTGGTGTAACTGGGTTGTAGACGGTGGGAGAGGAGTTTAAGGAGAGTGTTGTTGTCGATGATGAGCCGGGAGTATACAGGGGTTGGCGGACAGTCGGAGGTGGTGTTGCTGACTTTGTTGGCGCATCTGGCTTTGGCTTTGTCTGTGGGGACGGAGGAAGAGTTGTTTGGCATCCTTCTGACTGCAGGTCGACGATGGAGTCGATAGCCCTTACCCTCTTCTTCTTGCCGTAAGTCTTGGACTTCATCATTGCGTGAGTGTCGAGTATCGAGTGTCGGTGTCGTTGCCTTGTGTGGGAGAACTTCTGGATGATCAAAACTTGGGCAGAACCTCACTGAGTGATACGAAGGAGCAACAAATAACACGAGTTGCGAAAGAGCAGTTCAGGAAAGACAGCAGAAAAACCCATAGTATCTCTATCTAGGTAAAGCGCAACGAAGAGCGCTAAGAGCTCGACATTCTTTAGTGGGAGGAACGACCCGAGCCGACACCTCCTTCTCGTTCGTCATACTTTTGTTTACCTACCAAAAATCCATCTGATCTTTCCTTTCGCGTGTCCCCACACGATATAAAAACAATAACGAAGCACATCTCGTTCGTGGACGTGTTCCTTGGATACTTCTATCACCTTTCGATCTCCAACTTCAAGACAAGACACTCGTTCATCTACTGTGTCACGGAACACCTCCTTTCTGTCCTTTCACGGAGCGCATTCATTCTACTCTGCTCTGCACTGGAGCGTTAGTCCGCACTATTCGACACGCGCAAAGACCCAGCTTCCGTAGAACATTCATTGACGCCCATTGACGTGCGAAAACCTTCTGTCCTCTGTGACTTCACCGCTAATAGATAGACAGTCTTTCATAATGCCTCTAAAGAGAGCCGCGCGCGCCGCTACCTCCAAAGCTCCTTCGATGGATCGGTCTGAGAACGTCCCAGGAAGCACCGGTGTTTCGACCAACAATATGCCTTCCAATGGAACTCCGGCAAAGAAGTCTACTCGAGCAACTCCGTCGGCTACCGTCAAGTCTATCCAAGCCCCTCGAGCCAAGAGAGCCAAGAGAGCTTCTACTCTTCCCGATCCATCCGCTGGTAGCGCCTTGAGTATGGTTTCATCGCCCCCACGATCCGGTCCTCTCGCTATTCGCTTGGCCGCAAATACACCTGCTAGGAATACTCGATCCAAGGCCGCCGCCCTAGGCTCCCCCATTCTTGCAGGTGATGAGACTTGGAAGAAGCTGTCTTCGAGCGAGGCCCCGCCTAAAATGTTCCCACAATTCGCCAAGCTTGCCATCGAGATTCGTCTCATGATCTGGCGTGAGGCTTGTGTTCCTCGAATCGTTGGTATGAAGCCTGCAAAGATCCCTGGTATTGCCCATGCCTGCAAGGATTCCCGAGATGTTGCCAAGTATTACATGAAGATCCGCGACTTCAAGACTGGGGTATTCATGGATCCCAAGATGGATGTCATCCTCTTCGACAGATCCTCTTTCTCACCTGAGATTGGTTACCATGTTAGCGCATACCATACTCTTCGTTGCCGAAACGTTTCCTCCAATCTATTCGAGAAGGTCGAAAGAGTTGCTTTGAGTATTGACGAGGTCTTGGCTATCTGGAGAATCGAATGCTTCCACTGCTTTCTGACTAACAAGATGGTCTACTACTTCCCTAATATCAAGGAGTATGTAAATCGTTTTTGCCCCCTCTGTTGTTTCATATGCCAAACTCGTTGCTTTTCACACTTTGGGACATTCTGACAATGTACAGGCTGATGATCATTCTCCGTCCTGGTCCATTAGGTTCTGATTATGAGGATCTCAACGAGGTTATCACAAGTAACTCCCCATTCCTCCAGACGATCATCGATGATATCAACTCCACCTTCAGCCATGCTCAGAACCCGAAGAAGGCCCTCGCCGCCAACAACTTCAACGGTATTCCAAACATCCACAAGCAGGAACCAGAGCCGAACATTTGGAAGGATGTCAAGTTGAAGTTCGTGAGATTGGAGAAGTGGGAGAGATAAGGGAGTCGAGCCACTACAGGAAATGATGACGAGTTTTGGGCATACTGCGATTGATTATGAATAATGACGATGACGGAAGAACACAACAGGGGAGAAAAGTTATGATATTGGGATGGCGCATACCTACGGGCATTTGCATTGTTGTCGAGATATTGATTCTGCTTCGGGCATGATCATCTGTAGGACTTTGTGTTTGAGTATCCATTTCGTGAGATGGGTCGATTGAGATGGAGGATAGCATAGCCCTCGTTTTTGCGTGGAATTCAACACCTCCCCTCAATCTTCTTTGTCTTGGTGGTTCCGCTTTGCAGTGATCTCGAGTTTCCACTTGATGTCTTTGAGCATGCGCTGGGCCAATGCTCTCAACCTCCCACCCTTGCCCGATCTTCGGTCCACTTTCTGGACTTTATTGATTGTCTAGTCAAGGCTAGGAGATTGACAATGATGAGCTCTGCTTTGAAAGTGAGAGCAAATGGTTTAGGTGTGTGGCTATGCATCGTTGGGTTCCCAGTTCCAGGCATCTTGAGACTCCAGAGCAAACGTTCGGATCGAGGAATTGACTTCTGAGACTTTCCTTGATACCCTTTTCTTTTCTTCTTTTCTTTCCTATTCTCCTACTCAGCCACTTCAACGTCTATCGGTCTCATCAAAGCATCAAAGACAGTTCTCGAGCTCAGCTTGGCAGTGTGTTCTTCATCTTTGATCCTCCATTTTCTTTTCCGCAAATTGTTCCAGGGTTTCTAGGCTCTAGTTCCTTTGCCGACTTCGCCTTTCATCTCGTTTCTATCTGTCGAATTATGACAAGTTGACGATCATTATGCAAGTCAACAACTACAGCCTGTCAGGGCAACCGAATACTTCTTGGCTTGAGTTGAGGCATTACCTTTGAGATCGATTTAGTCATTGACTCAGAGATGATTAAGGTTGAAGATCACTTTATGCCAATGAATTGAAAGAAATTGTGGGTGAGAGGTTGGCAAGATGTAGGCCGTACTATAAGGGAGAAGCTTGGATGCGGCCTCGAGAATTGAAAATATTGTTCACTTTACACATTGTAAAGATAATCCATTTGAGGACTTTTTAGATAGAAACGTGCCGTGAATATTTGAAGCAATAGCTTCAAATTGATAGAAGGAGTGCTATTACCTAGTGTCTTAGTTTTATGTAGTTTGCATTGTCGTGGAGCGAGTAGCTTTAGCCTTGCTCGTACTCTCACTTATGAACCAATCGTAAAGATAATTCATTTGAAGATTTTTCAGGCAGGAAAGTGGTATAGATATCAAAAACAAGGGCTTGAACCTGATGGAATGATTACCGACACATGACGTCTTAGCATTGTGCTGTTTGCATTGTTGTGGAGTGAATATCTTTAGCCTTGCCTTCGCTCTCGAAGCTTCTAAATCCTCTCGCTATTCAAGGAATTTTTATGGAAAACTTGATAGAGGGGCTATCGCATGACCTCTTAGCATTGTTGCGTTGCGCTCGGTTGTGGAGTGAATAGCTTCAGCCTTTCGCTCCTCGAGCTCGCTTAGCGCCTATATCTTCCCACCTCTTGTCCACAAATGCTTTCAATCTTCTACACCTTTTTTTACTGTTCGCGCAAACTTTTTCAACCTCTCCAATACTCATCCATTCAGCCATTGGTCGCAGTCAGTACATCATGAGCTCTATCACAAAGTTCCTGCGCAATTGCGCCAGCAAAAAAATCCAAGTCGCCTGCGATCCGGTCAATGGTGATGCCAACGAGGTCATGCCGACTCAACCCAACAACCCCGTCATGATCGGTTCATCACCAACCCCAGAGCGATTCGAGAAGTCATGCGCAAGCAACGATATTCGTTTCTCCAAGCCAGACAACGAGGCCAAGGGCTTCCAAGTCAGAAGCTTCAGGTAAGCTTCCCCATCAACTTCGCTCTTGCCGCGCTAACCAGTCCAGTGAACCACCACCTACGACTACCAACAGGCTTACCAAGGTAGTGGGTGACTGGGACAGTCCCAAGCCAGCTGTCGACATGAAGAAGGAGCCCGTCGATGATTGCGATGAGCCTCTTACGCTTAGAGATCTCAAAGTTGGCACGCTCAAGGATTCTATGTGGAGCGACAAGAATTACAAAGCTACTCTTGCTGCCCAAGCTGCCGAAAAACTCGCCAAGCTTCCCCCTTCTTATCCTCCCAAGCCAGCTGTCGACACGAAGAAGACTACCACTAGAGTTGCCAAGAACGAACATCCTGCAGCCGCCGGTACAGCATCCCGAGCTCCAGTCCCATTCAACTACTACCGTGAGCAAGATGCCAAGCAATGTCGCGCAAAGTACGACGGTTCCGCCCAGATGGCTGCTTGGAGTCAGCTCTCAAAGACAATCCAGAAGGACGACGCTCGAGCAGCTGCCGAAGCCGACGCGTGGAAGGCGAAGATGCTTGCCGAGGACACCACTATTGAAGCTGCCGGCGTTCGAGATATCTGGAATGAAAGACACGAGGGAAGCACGAAGAAGACTGGTCGCAAGATTATTCAAGTTGTCGGTTCCAATGGCGAGCCCATCAACGCTACCATCTTAATGGAACAGTTTCTCTCCTTGTCGTCTGTCGTCGGTGGTGGAAAGCCTGAGTTGATCGCCGGCGACGTCAAGGGTGGAGTCAAGGGCCTCACCATGTGGATGAGCGAAGTCTCTGCATATCTCAACGGTAGAGAGTTCGCAGCAGCTGGCGTGGTTGTACCCAGCATTTGGCGTATCCTACCAATCCTATTCCCCAACGTGAAGGAGATGGTTGTTGTCTTGGACACATTCACGATGGGTATCCCAAAGAGAGAGAAGTTGGCGGATATTGCAGGTCATCGCATTGCAAAGTCGGAGCAGCAACGCATGGACGAGATCACCGCGAGCTTCAGAGAGGCGGGTTTCAAGAATGTTAAGCTTACTTTCAAAGTTCTGGTTGACGGAAACGGAGAGCGAGACGAGATGTACTTGATGTAGGGTAGCATAGCAGAGGTCTGAACTGGACGCGTTAGAGGAGATGATGATACGATACGATACGTACCTGGGTACCTATTGGATGTAGCATACCGAAGTCCCACGCTGGGCATAATAGTACTGAAACACAATCTCGACTCAAATCAAGCTTTCTACCATCGTGAGACCCAAGTGAAAACTTCGCTTTCGTTGAATCGAGCTGAATCAGCATCTCCAAAATCTGTTCATGTGGCTCTCTTGTCGATAGAACGAGCCATTCCAGGGCTGTTCTTGTTGTTCCAGAATGCCTGCGACAATTGAAGCTGCTATTCCGCACAAGTTTCATGATATCACTGTCTCAATAAAAGACTAAATTCCTGGAGTCTTTGTGAACTTCCTGAGTCAGATTTTTCAAATACCAGGGCCAAGAGCATAACACATCAAGTCATTCTTCCAGCCTCCTTGTTATGCAAGAAGACCTGGTATATTCTAAATCGTCGATTTATACGAGTGCTACGGTGTCTCAACTTCAAGATCCCGCCGAATACAAGTGAGCCTTGCTCGGAATTGTCTCCAAGTAAAATTCGCCCGATGCTGAACGAGTATCAACTTGGTTGGAGGTCTTACGAATCCTAGGATATTCTATTGCTCTCGATACCAGATCCCTGGCTTTCCACGTCTCTCTCTCTCTCTCTCTCTCACTCGATGTCTCGCGGGCAGGAGGCCTTGAAGAGAACGTGTTGAGAAGACACGATTTCGAGTTTGAAGACGAAAGCATATGAAAGCACGAGGAACTCTAACCTCATAACGCCTTCCATTCAGAGCTCGAATTCGAGTCCAATAGATGCTGAAGTAAATACAGCATGGAGAAGATAAATAGAGGGAACTCTCCCATTCTACAAAATATGAATCACAGCGAGCAAGGACTGAAAACTGAAACACCAGGAACCAGCAGAAAGCAATCTAACAGCAAAGGGTTCCCAAGGTATCTTCATTAAACCGAACGCTGGTATCCTTTACTACTCCACTGAAAAGCTTCCCAGATCAATTATGCCCGTCCATGTGTCTACTTGTGGCAGAGTGTGGTATTCAAGTCTTTCCTTTGTCTGCATTTAGCAGCAGCATTCGCAGCAATCCTTGCAACATTCGAAGGCGCAAAGACCTGCGATACTATATGGGTACAAGAGTCAGCATTGGATCAATTTGAGAGTGCGCAAAAGGCTTCGGAGTGGGTAGGGGGGATGTTTTACCAGTCACCAACAACACCTCCACCTCGCATGCTGACCTCTGGATCTGCGGTCATGGACTCGTTTGATTTCTGCAGGAGAGATTGCGTTAGCATTGCTGTAGCGAGAAAGAATCGAATTGAAGCTCGAGATGATGACGCAATTTCAGGCTTCGTGAAGGAATCTGGGGTAATGCATACCGGCTGCTCGGCGACGACACCACTGGGATTCTGAGCTGTCATCTCCATTTGTTGGGATTGAGGCTGTTGAGCGATTTCTGAGGTTGGAGACATGATCGAAGCCTTGTATCTGTTGGATGAACGATTGTGATCTGTTTCTTGATGGATTTGAAAAGTTTGAAGTAGAAAGAAAACTCTTGGATACTTCCATCAGCCCACCTATATAAGCTGCAACCCCGCGTGACCTCCCAGCCAAGAAAAACAAGCTTCTCGACATCAAGCATTAGCACAGCGTCATTTGGGCTTCTGGGCCTGGTTCCTGGACGCCAACGCATTGCGATTGAGACATTTTATGGCGTGTTGGAAGGCGATGAGGAGAGCTGATCGAGATGCTGTCTCGACAAGGGTCGTGCCAAGAAAAAACTTGATTTAGGGGTCTTCGGTAAAGTCAGGGGAGATGATGCAAGGGTTGCCGATTGGTTGTGTCGACGAACTTCAAAGCCTGGAAGTGTTTGCTTCCTGGAGATTTATAATTTTTGATATAGAGTTGTTCGGTATTTCCAGTGATGGTTTGTTCTGAAAGAGCGTCAAGACACGTCCACCATGCCGTCAAAGAAAGGCCGGCAAGCTGGCAAGCTTGGAAGTATTGATTTCAAATAGATACACGTGACTGTAGAGCCACATTTCACTTCGGTTTCAGTTTCTAGCTTGGGACACTCGCAGATAGACCGAAAAGTCAATATGATGATAGCCGGACCAGAAAAAGAAAGGTTTCGGTGCTCTGTCAAGCGCCACACGACCTTGAACGGAAAACTGCACTTCCAAAGGTTGCATGTGTGGAGCAACTCAAACGGAAATGGCAGAAACGACTCTGCTCCTCGACACTCAAGACTACCTCCCTCAGGCTTGCTGCGTATGCTTCGGGCACACCAGATTGAGCAATGCGACGCGGATATCAGAGTCACATTTCTACGATGGTTCCTGTTTACTCTTGGGAATCGAGCGCTCGATCCTCACTTGGAATTTGACTGCCATCTGATGATGTGGACGCGGCGAAGAGTGTTGTGCTGCATAAGGTAGGTACTGAAATTCAGACATGATCCGACGAGAAAAGAATGAAGGATGAAGGAACGAGGGTGCAGAGAAAGAAGAGAGAATCTGAGGGGGGGCTTATACTCGCACTAGAGGCGCTAGTGAAGTGTGCTCCTTCCTCATCTTCCTGACTGCGTGTGGTGACGGGTGCCGAGATTTGAGAGCCATATTACTTCCCAAAACGGCAAGCTTGTTTCGTTCTTGGCTTCCATGGTTGCAGTTACTTCGTTTGGACATCTACTGACACTCTTGCTAGATGTGAAGAGACCCTGAGGAGTCAATGTCACTTCCTCATGCTTTCTGCTCC
This sequence comes from Acephala macrosclerotiorum, assembly GCA_014904845.1. NCBI lineage: Eukaryota > Fungi > Ascomycota > Leotiomycetes > Helotiales > Mollisiaceae > Acephala > Acephala macrosclerotiorum. The sequence continues at coordinate 57,435 of MU119308.1, forward strand.
CTTTCATTTTAAGAAACACGACTGCACGCGGCTTGAGTGGAAACCGAATCGCAGCTGTAAGTGATGGATCCATTACAGCAATCTTAACTCTAGTACTAGTAGTAAATGCCCCATTGTCGGTTGCATGTCCGGTAAGTCTCCTGCCCAAATATCCTTGCTTCAACAACTAAACTTTCTACTATCTCTAGCTATGATCACAATGTTTGGAAGGTGAGGTTCAATCTTGTCGAATTTCTAGCATCCTGCACGCTTCCGGGATCCGCCACAATTCTCGCCATCACTACCTGTTGTTGAGGAGTTCCAAAACCAGATGGCAAATCTACCAGGTCGCTCAGGACATTTAGCTGCCGTCCATCTCCAGGAATAACCACAACCAGCTCCTCCAAATCTGGGCACATGACCTTGAGCTTGGCCCAGACCTTCTGTATTCAAGAGTGTGAGCCTCGAGGGGCAGGGGCAGGGGCGGTGGATATTGATACACAAGCTTCGAATTGACCTGGACCAATAGGGGCGCCAATGTTCATGGTGATTGACATTGAGTATGGTGGGGTTTCGTGGATTCTGGTCAAATTCGGAATTATCTATTTTCGGTAGACGGTATCAACATTCATGTTGATGTAGATGGCGTAGAAGTCCGTTCAGCGGAGCATGTTGAAACAGAGAGTGAATTATCGGAGACTAACAGCTCCAGATTCTTGGTTCGCTGCTAATATTCCGGGTGGAAGCGCTCCGGGTCTCTAGTGTACGAGTCTTGGTTCGTTCGCGGCAGTATCCCAGATATTCAGGCGGAGTTCAATGACCAGAGTCGGGAACAGGTGGAAATATTCGAGAGGGGTGGTGCTGACAGTAGCGGTGGAAGAGCCCGAGATTGTCAACGAGGCGGTCGCGGACGCCATTGCAGAGGTGGGTTCAGAGTAGCTGAGTTCGAGGTGGAGGGGGAAGCCGCAGTATGCTTGATACCATCGTTGGTAGATCTGCCTGCATTGTCCGGATGCCTGAGAGTCTCGTTGGATCCCATAGCTACTGTGGAAAGAATCCAGAATTTGAGAGGAGGCCAGGGACTTGGTCTTGGAAGGGGTTTCGCTTGTTGTGTGATGAAAAGGGATCCGTTACTGTTAAGTCGAATTGCAGATCGTGGTGAGAAAGTTAAATATCGAGTACAATCTATTGTCAAAGATTTTGCTAAGTAGCTAGTCGTACGATTCGAAGATCGGGACCATGTTGCTCATATTCAATGACGACGCGTTGTTCCATGTTCGATGCTGACGATGTTTATCAATTCGATGAAATAGATACGTCAATAAGTATGAACAGCATGGGATGTGCTGTATCCTGTGTAATTTTTCTAACATTTACATATTATGTCCCAAGATCAAAGGAGGTCTATTGTTTTTTTTTTAAGACAAGAAGAGTTCTATATATTCGGGTACTTTCTTTCATCAGTTGGGATGGATCTAGTTTCCCGGCAGTTACCGCCCTTAGTGTGTAGCGGCGCTCGATATACAGATCGGTTTCACGAGGAAGACCAGGAGGAGGTCTATGTGGCCGTCAGAAGGAATCGACTCGTGTTACCTTGCTTTGCCCTGGAGCATGTGAATCGGTAACGATGATCTCGCTTATGAAAGGGGTGGATCAGGGCCGCAGGTGGGTTCCGGCATTCCATCATCTGCTCTGGATGTGTCACACACGAGGATCAACGATGTATTTTAGAACGGGGCTTACAATGTCCAGCTCTCCTTAGATCTTCAGAATCTTGTGATCCTTGAGAACTGAACCAGCAACGGTATTCTCCGACATTAAGAGGTGTGCAGTAAGTCCGATATTTAGGCAAGATTCGGTTGGTTGAATATGTTTATTCTCCGTGCTGTGTAGGCTTATACCGCAAATAATGATGCAGCAGACTCCTTTCCCATGTAAAATGCCATGCAAAATGTCACGCAATTCAATCATGTACCTAGTGTGCTGAAAAGCAAGACCAAACATAAGTCCATAAGCTCAACTGAGCAGCTCCTTGATATCTTCGATACGCTGCAACTTCTTCTCCTCATCGCTCATCATTCCAAGCGAACTCGCACTGTCGTCTGTTAGCAACTGCCACATCCGACTTGGAAAACAAACTCACATAAATTTCTTCCGATCCTGAATCTTCAACATCCTCTCCTCAACACTCTCCTTCACAATGAATCTGCAAACCTTCACCTCATCAACCTGTCCCATTCGATGCACACGATCAATAGCCTGAGCCTCGACAGCAAAACTCCACCAAGGATCCATCATATAGACTCGCTTAGCCATCGTGAGATTGAGACCTACACCACCGGCTCTCAAACTCAACAGAAGGACGATACCCTTGTTGCTTGCTGCAAACTCGCGGAGTACGGCGGCTCGATCCTTTTGTGCCATGGAACCGTCGAGTCTCATAAACGGTATTGAGGCTCGGGTAAGAGCGGGTTCGATGAGTGAGAGGAAGGATGTAAATTGACTGAACACCACTGACTTTGTTCCTGGAAGCTCTTTCCTCAAGGTTTTGAGATGGGTCAGGAGCGCACCAATCTTGGCGGAGGAGTTAGAACCAAGTCTTTGTAGACTGATCTTCGGCTTGCCGTCCGAGCTGTCAGGATGACCTTCATCCTTGACAACCTCGAATATGTCGCGAGTGTTGAGGACTTCTCGGCAGTTGAAGCACTTTGGTACTTCGCCTTTGTCTGTTTGATGAGTGATGTAGTCGAGAAGGCATTTCTTACATGCTGAGTGCCAACAGCCTGTGACAGTCTGCTCAATCATAGGCTCTTCCGAGCAGATGGGGCATTCGTTGTCGGCCTCGTCGCGAATTTGTTCGAGCACATGAGCGCCAAAGGCATTTGCGTCCGCAGAATCGTCCGTGGCAGCCGTGAAGCGTTCAATTAAGGACTGAAGATCCATGTCATCTGCCAGTCCGGTCGAAGCGTCAGCCAACTCAGCAGCTTCTAATTCATCAGCGACGAGGTTCTGGTTCCTAGTCAAGATGGGGTGGCAGCAGGCTTGTCGGAGACGTAAGATTTGAGCGAAGATGCTAGTGTACGCTTTCAAGACAGTGCCAGCCTCGACGTTTGCGGCGAATGTGCGCTTGGCACGGGTGAAAATATGATCGTAGACTTCGCGCTCCGGCTTCGACATTTCGATGTCTACAATGTCGATGGTCTTTGGAGGAAGTGGGACAAGCGCTTCTCCAGTTGGCGTCTTCATATCCTTGGTACGGCGCAGAACAAGAGGTTCTAGGACGGTCTGAACAACATCGAGAGCCCGCATGAAGTCCTTTGACTCGAATGGCATGGTGATGAATGTTTTCCAGAATGAGAAATTGCTCCAAGGCTCAACTCTCAAGAATTTGACCAAGCTGAACAAATCCTCCAATCGATTGACAATTGGGGTACCAGTCAGAACCCAGCGATGCTCGGCGTCGATCTCATAACAAGCTTTTGCAGTCTTGCTCTGTCGGTTCTTGATGTGATGGGCTTCGTCAAGAATGACTCGGAAGTACTTCAATGAGAACAGCCCGCCATGAGATCCTCGACCTCCATTCTTTGCAGCGACTTGGTTGAATTCTGAGAGAATGACACCATAACTTGTGATGATGACATTGGGCGCAGATGCCGCGTTTGCTTCACAACACAGCGCCTGTAAGTTGGCGGTCTTTTCACTTCCGTAGTATACCATAGCCTTCATAGTTCCTTCCTTCGAAGCATTCTCTGCCTCACTCTGCCATTGTGCGAGGAGGGACATGGGGGCGACTACCAAGGTAGTGCATGGAGCATATTCAACATTTGCCGTATTGGCAGGCAACCTGGGGAGACTGTTAACCGAAGTCACAGTAGTGTTCGTTTTCTCCACCCTCATAGCAATCTCCGATTTGTGAGAGTGGATCAGACTCATCATCTCGATTGTCTTGCCCAAACCCATTTCGTCGGCAAGAATACCGCCCAAACAGTGTTGCTCCTGAAGAGGGAATTTCAGAGACAATTCGCCAGAATAAAGGTTGACGTAGAATCTGTCTTGACCGATGACTTGGGGTAGCTCTTTCTCGTCGTTATCCTTGAGTGGCCAAGCATATTCTTCCCAAAGTGGATGCATCGACATTTCTTTACTCTCATCCTTCTCATCCTTCTCTTTTGCCATCATCCAATGCAAAGCTTGCTTCTGGTATTGCCGTAGGTCCATGGCAAAGGTATCTGCCGGCTCAGCAGCAGGGGCATTGAAATCGAACGACTGGGCTTTCTTGTACAGAGAATCCAATTGATCTTGCTCCAGCTCTTTGCCTTCCTCCTCCTCAGAAAGCGGAGACGATCCTCCATTCTCAGAAGCATCTGCTTTCTTCTTCTGGGCTTCATACTGCTCTGCAACTTCGGCTGCTTGAAGCAGTCCCTCGCGCTTGTGCTTTGCTGTGGTCTCTGATGTCCTGGATGGAAGCATATTGATCTCTTCAAATAGCTTGACAAGCGCAACTTGGCGTAGCCTAAGTTCTTTCTCCTCAGAAGTTTCCTTCTCTTCAAACAGTCCTGCTGTACGATTGTCGGGTAGCTTGAAACCACCAGTATCAAAAGCAGTCCGGAGCAAAGTGCATCGGAGTTGGATGAATATGGTATCGTTGGTTCGTATCCTTTCTGGTGCATAAATACATGTTCCTTCGAATTTGCATACCTTCTGGTCTATCAATGTAGATACCCAGTTGGCATGATCTCGAGGAAGCCTTCCAATCTCATCTCCCCTTGCATTCGTGAAGCGTACAATGACGTCCACTCTCTTTGCAGCGGCACTGTTTGGCTTTGGGGCATTTAGCGCCGGTCGACCTTTTCCTTTTCCGACAGGAGCTTTTGGTGGTTGTATCTTTTGTCTCTCAATCCGGATTGGTTCCCCATGCTTTATCAGAGTCGTTCCGCTCCTTGTTGCCCAACCACCAACTCCGAATACACCAATATATCTGAATTCAGGCATCGAGTCCCTCAACTGGACCTTTGGTGCAGGGCTTCCGGTCCTTGGACTCTTCTTGCTGCTCCCTTCGCCATTCGAATTTGTCCTTGCAAAGCCATTGAGTGTCATCGGCAGGGAAGTCGAGAATTTGCTGGTCGAAGCAGTCTTCCACGAGCCGTCGAAAAACATGTTGACTGCTCTCTCCATGTGATCTCCGGAAGCCTCCCTTAATTTCCTCATAACATCAGGCGCCACCTTGTCTCCCACAAAGCTTTCGAACGTATCTTGATCGAATCCGAGGGGGGCGTCATTTTGGCTTCTTCCATTCAGCGGGGGACGTTGACTTTGAGACCCTGACCCCGTCGAGGTGTGTTTGGATACATTTTCGCCATCTTGCGCTGAGCTCGGGAACGCGTCGAGCTCGTCCGGTAGTGAGGCTTCATGCGCCAATGAGGAATCAAGAACATCCGACTTCTCTGTGAAAAATCTTCTCTTCTTTGCCGGAGGCCCTTCTGAATCTGCGAAACTCATATCGACAATGTTGCGTGGGCAGTTGACATTTCTTCCCGGGAGATGGAGTTAAGAAGACGCGGCGGACGCGTTCGCGTAAATTGCCTTCGAAATTTATTTCGAGGACGTCACGAGCAAAATTGTGCATCTACTTGTCGCACTCTCTACCTTTGCAATCATGAACCTTTTTTTGTATTTGTGCGCAATTTAAAATAATGTATACATCAAGAGCAAGCATTCGGCTTGGAAAATGCACAAAGTTTCGACAGCGATGTACATACGCAACAACTCCGTACAGCACTCCAGCTCCGCACGCTTCTCGAGTAACTGATGCAGATGTTCATGCAGCTCGAACCTATTGCTCTGGGCTTCTGCAGTAAGTCTTAATTGCCCGAAATGATCTATGCAAAGCTGATGTCTACTAGAAAATACGACTCCCCATCCTACACCCTCCAAACTTTTGTCCCTCCATCAGCACGAGATGCCTACCTCTCCATCCGGGCCCTTAACATCGAGCTTGCTCGAATACCAGACCTCGTCTCAAACCCCACAGTAGGCGCTCTACGAATGCAATTCTGGCGCGACAACCTCACACGAACATTCGCCAACACTCCACCTAAAGAGCCCGTCGCAATTCTACTCCATTACGCTCTTTCCTCCCTCCGGTCGCGGCATCCTGGTATTAGCACAAGTGTGATGAAAGGATGGTTTATGAAGGTCATCAATGCGAGGGAACAATATATGGATAATAGACCGTATACAAGTATGGATGCTTTGGAAACATATTCGGAGAATACTTATTCGACGTTGATGTATTTGACTTTGGCATCTTTGCCTTTGCATTCGATGGCAGCGGATCATGTTGCCAGTCATATTGGGAAAGCTACGGGGATTGCTGCGGTTCTGAGAGGGCTGCCATTATTGGCTTTCCCAGCGCCGCCGAATCATCATAGCAATAATGCTGCGTTTGGTGGTTCTCTCGGTGGAAGTGCTGGTGGGCGTCAAGGAGCTGTTGTTCTGCCTTTGGATGTCATGGCAGAGGCTGGTGTAAAGGAAGAGGAGGTCTTCAGGCAGGGAGCTGAAGCCCCGGGCTTGAGAAATGCTATCTTCCAGGTTGCTACAAGAGCCAATGATCATTTGATCACAGCCAGAGAAATGCTGAAGAATCTTCAGCAAGGAAAAGGCGCTGGGCGTGACTTTGAGCACGAAGGGGAAGAAGGCCACCAGTATATTGAGACAAGCTCGAAAGGGTTTTCCCAAGCCGATGAAGTCGAGAAGGGATTTGGTGTACTCATGCCAGCCGTAGCCACGAGATTATGGCTTGAGAAGCTCGAGAAGGTCGATTTTGATATATTCCAGCCCGAATTACGGGCAAGAGAATGGCGCCTACCGTGGAAGGCGTACTGGGCGTATTCACGAAGATCAATATAAGTTGCTTCGCGTGCTCGTTCTTTCCAGAAATTGTGGGCTTCCGGCCTCCTGCCTTCCTTCCATTCACACCTCTAACGCGGCCAAGATTTTCGACCGCTACACATACACACTCCACCTACCCTGTTATTCCTGCATCGCCAGCCATTTTCAGGCCCAATCTCCCAGCCTGAAGGAAAATCCATGCTGCGAATGTCCAGGAGAGGCTGGGATATTGAGACCACTGGGGGAGAGTAGCGACTAGTTGGTTTCGTTGTAGTGGTAGAGCATTTGGGAACGAGCAAGTGCAAGCAGCCCGAAGAGGGCGACAAATGTTGTGTTGCAGCCTAGGCATGCACGCAATGTCGTTGAAATTCCAGACGAATCCTCTTTCATTCAAGACAGTTGAAGACACACAAACACAAGAGACATCTTGCTGACATTAAATCATGTATTCATCTTCAAATCGTTGATCTCGGAGCATCCATGCAACAATCTACCAGCACTCACCGCCTATACGTATACCCAACATTTTCTGTATCAATCCCAATCTCCTTCACTTTCTTCCTCTCAAAAGTAGCCTCCTTCATGACCGGACTCCGCTTCCTACCCCCTTCACAATCAAAATCACCGGCGCAAGCATCAACACCAACGCAATGAAGCCCAGCAAACTACTCGCCCACTGATATCCCAAATTAGTTTACAATGCTGGACTAGCCAACGGCAAGAAAGCACCAAAGGTATCTCGTCTGAAGGGGGCGTCGGAGAGGGCAGATGGTGCGTATTTTTCGTAAGAGTCGGTTAGGTAGTCGACTGCGAGGTAGATGGAGTGGATTCCTAGACCGATGAAGCCGACGCCAAACACAGGTACTACCCAGAGGACGTGAGAGTAGTTAGCCCACCCGTACCAGAACAGGCCGGGTTGCACCAAAGAAGTCTCGAAGTTATTGAAGCCATAGTTGCCAGAGAATGTCTGTGGAACCGAAGACTGAAAAAGGAATAGCAGACCCCAAGCAAAAGACACCCACAGTGTCTGGGAGGGTGCAACCCAGTCAGTACACAACATCTTGACCGGACGCTGGAAGGATACTTTCAAGCGTGTCACCATAGAGGGCTGATCGATTTCTGATTCTGCGTATCGAGGTTCTGCATCGGGATTCCCTTTTCGCCATTTCTTTGCATTTCGGGCAAGGATGATGTCGCTCGGGTCTCGGCCAGGAGGAACCAGAAGACTAGCAGGAGCGCCCCGATGGAGATCAAGAGAACCAAGTGGATCCACCGAAATGAAAGATGGGTAGTGATGGCTCCTCCAACAAATGGTCCCAAGGCGATACCGATGACAGACGTCGTCCCAAAAAGTGCCATTGACAGACTGCGTTGCTGTGCTCCTTTCCGCACATCCGAGATGGTGCCTCCGACAATATTGATAGCCATTGAAGATGCCCCTCCACCAAAGAATCGACACACAACCATAATTTGGAAGTTCTGTGCAACGCCGCACGGGACCAGGAAGATGAGAAAGATGATATAGCCAGGCATGCGTCCCGAGGTCTCTGTAAGAAGAACAAAGGGTAGAGGGAAGAGTGCTGCTCCCATATTCCACGAAGTCGTTGCGAAATAAAGATAGAGAAAGCCGTCGTTGCTAACATTGAAGATTCAAGACATCTCATCGTTTCCGGCACCATATGCTCCAGCAGGTAGACCGGAGTGGATCGAGCTGATAACTCAATTAACTTCGAATGCTGTTTATGGAATATACAGCGACTTACTCAATAAGAACAGAAATTGTGAGCCGCTATTTCACCCAAGGTGACCAGTTGAAGCTTCAACTATGAACAATGTCCTTCCAGATCCTATTGAAAACATACGGGTTTTTTGGATCTTGATCTTCTCCGTCCCAATCGTAAAGTAACGTCCCATCTGTATTTCGGTGTTCCAGTTGCTTGCTGTGGTTCTCATTTTCGGAAACTTCCTTGTCTTGCTCAGCCATAGATAAAATTCAGTAATTGAATGGAAGACTTTTTGAAGAAGACTTACTTCGAGCGTTTACACTTTCATTCTGCTCAAAAGCCCCTCTCTATGCCAAGCTCTGCGTCAGCCATCTTCACCTAGTTCTGCCTCCTAGTGATATAGATGACTTGCTCACTGGAGTGCAAATGGCTGCCTCTGTGTCGGACAAGAATTGAATCTTACGGATTTGAACTGTCACGGTATTTGAGGGGCAGGTTAGAGTAGAGATGAAGGGGAGCTCGCGAGGGGTACACCGTTTTGACTTTGAGATGACAACATTTCTTAGCATTGTCCGCTAGCTAAAAGTCGCTTCGTCCTAGGAGACGAGTATTGCTGGACATGAAGCTTTTCAGAACCCGAAAGGCCATAATTATCGCACAAATTGAATCGGAAATGTAGGAAGGTTCATCAGAACTACCTGTTCCACAAAATATGTTTACAGACTGCAAGGAAGATTTGTGCATGTAAAAGGAATATAACCCCGGATAATTGTAACATGAAATGGATGTCTCCCTTCCTGGTGGAGAGTTGCGGGCCGTGATGTCACAGTGCCGCCGAGCGATGCACCGTGCCAACACGCCGTTGAATGATGTGCAGGATAAATCCAATCTTATCTTGGATCTCGAGGGATGTTCCACCAGCAGCCTGGACATATAACATCCTCCTTGCTTACATGTTGAAGGAGACCGGCCAGAGTCCATAGCTTTTTGCAATTCCGATAGCTCACAGCGGAAAGAAGGAGCGGAAAGAGATACAATGCAGATTTTGGGCCATTAATTGTCGCTGATAGCCACTATGTTTGGGCTGGCCTTGTCAGTCTTCCTGTCCTTGATACTAATAAAGGTAGCAGTCGAATAATCATGAGACGAATAGAAATAATCTCAGTTAGAGAGAATTTTCAAACCAAGGACGACTTGAATTAAGCTTATCCCAAAGGGGGAAGACTTGTTTCAGAAGAGCCCAGTCACGTGTCCCTACAATTCTTAATCGTCTGTTCTTCTCTTCTCTTCCTCCGCTACACAACGAAGCAACGTATCAAATGAACCAATTAGGCATCACTCTGAAATTGCATCAAGTCGAGTTGTCTCTGCCCAAGATTTGACACAATCTCTTAGGCATAAGCGGACATTCAGCTCGCCATTTTCATTTCTCGAGTCCTCAAAGTCTCAGCAAATCATGTTTGTAAGAGGATATCGCTTTTTGCAGCCTTAAGAAACCACATTCGCGCAATTTTTCAGTTTCTGGCAATCCGAGAACAGCTCAATATTCACTTGAATCTTAGCGGTCTCGTTTAGTTTGATCGTTCCCCAACTTTCATAGCCATTAACTTTCGAGCAATGGCAGATCTTAGCACCGTATTCAAGAACACCACCTACATAAATTTCTTCGAGATATTAACAGGTCGAAGTCCGGGGTCAAGATAGCTTCGACTTTTGAGTAAGAGGAACAAAATAATGGTTCAGTTGTTTTACGTATGTGGATGGTCTCTTGTTTCTGACTGCAGTTTGTTCTTCTCAAATATCGACTTGTCTCTCGGGTTATCTTTGTCCTCCGCAAAACATGTCACGAACTCCATTCCATTGCGACACGTAACAAGGTGAAAGCGCTATCTAATTGCTGCCAGGACGCTAAATCGACGATATGGTCGACCTAAAGCCAGCACCGAGAGCTTTCACCAATGCATCTGGCTTACCCGCACTAGGTCAATCACCAAGCTGTTCAAGGAATTTCGGCACTGACGAGATGAAACCTCCTGAGGATCAATCTCAGCCTCGCTTGCTCAATCGTTGGACCGCAAGAAGAGAGGAAGTCAGCCATTTTGGGCAACGGGTGATTGAATGGAGTTTGTTGATCTGAACCCCTCTCACACTCGATATACTTCAGCTAATCTTCTAAGGGGCCTACCATTTTCCCAATTTTATTTGCGGCATTTATAGGGAGGATATGAAATGCATCGCACAGTATAGGCTTGAAGGAGGGGAACATATTGATGTAAGGAGCTTGAGCGCTTGGGACCTGTATCACAGCATGGGCCTCGTTCCTATTGAGGTTAAGATACCTTGAATATTTGGAAATTTGCTAACTAGATTTTGAATTAGACATTGGAAAGGCTCGTAGGGAGCCAGAGCGTGTTCGCTGCTTTCATGGACCAACTTACCATCGCGAAATTTGGCCCTCTCAGCATTGCAATCCTCATCCTTTGAGCATTCTCCCCTCTAGGTGGTCAAGCCTCACTCAAAATTCTACAAACCGAATACAACAATATCACGGAGACGACCGAATTGGCCTACCTGAACATGGGTCGACAGATGTCTCCCTTTGCAGCAACATACAGTTCCGCCAACTCAACGTCTGCTATCAACGCCCTCTATACAGGATGCCTCACTAGTACGGCAAAGAATGGCAGCCCGGATAGCTGGGGTAATGTCAAGATTCCAATGATTGAGTCGCTCAATTCCACCGGGATTTCTGGAGACTAGGTTGGTGTTCCCGAAAATACCACTTATAGCTCATTGCTGGGTATTCCCGTGTCTGGTATCACTGGGGACCAGAATTCGTCCTTCAGTCTTCAGACCCACAATGCTCAATGCGACGAGATCAAAGTCATTCCAGCGACTGGAGACTGGCCGGTGCCGGTTCAAATGCCTTACGCATCGATTTACAACACGTCAAGTATCTAGGGAAACCAAAACAAAACTCTTTCTTTATGGGTACCTCCACCAATGCGAATTTCGGAAGGATTGCTGGAAACGATCCATCACCTGTGGAGCCAGTTCTTCTATCAAGGCCCAGCCTCGACATGAACAACCTCATCAACAATAGTGGCCAAATGCTCGATGACACCGTCATTCGTTGAAAGCCTTGTTTAATGCCAAGGAAGGAGCCGAGTAGCACGAATGAGGAACGCAACAGATCCGCGATCACCTTTCCATCTCATGTTAGGCTACACAGGAATTTCCAGCCTTTTCGTATCTAATTGGCCGACAATTGCATTACAAGCATTGATCAACACCAACAGAACATTTCTTGACTGGACAGACAAGCTTTCCGTTCGTTCACGGGTCTGAATTGACAACTTTATACAAAGTTAGCAAGCCCTACTTGAGCGTGCGTTTTACTCAGATTATCAACACCTACTGACTAGCATCTCTTGCGCCAGGAGCAAGCACCAACAAACTACCAGACGATCCCAAAGATCTGGTAGCTGGAAAGCCGACGGTCTCGAGCAATGGAACAAATGTCACCATGTGGTATTTGGAAGGGATGTACGATTACAACAAAGAATGGCTGGGAGCACTAGTCATATCGAGCACGCTGCTCTTTGTCGCTGGCGTGATTGGTACAGGTCTAAAGTATATGCCACTCGGTCCCGATGCGCTTGGGTTTGTGAGGACTATGGTCGCTCACAATGCCTACACCTCTGAAGCTAGTCTCAGGGGCAACTCAGCGATGGATGAAATGGAGCGCGCGAGGCGATGCACGGCTTGAGAATCAAGTTAGAGGATGTTCGAGAACTGGACGAGGTAGATTACATTGCGGTGGCGACTTTGAACGGGAGAGGCGACTTCTCGAGAAGGTTGACAACTGATCGGCTGATTGTTGACACTAAGTTCAACATGTCCAAGTTCTCCTACCCCCATCACCAATTTACCAAACATTGACAAATCAAGAGGCTGCAAGGTTATTTGATCAGGTGCACAACTAGCGTTATTGTCCTAAGACTCTCAATGTACCACTGTCGATACTTCCACCGAGAAAGAAGCCGAAGAGAATCGCAAGCGCGTTCAAACATCAATTCATCATGCCTTTGTTTCCCCAGGTACGTACAATAGTGGACACCAGCAAGCCGACTTCCTCAAAAAAATGATATTTATTGGACCACAGCTCTCAACGGGGATATACTTCCGTACAAGCTATTTCCAGCATAAATGCGTTCAAATAAAGCTTCCCGCTTTGAAACCTTCGGGCCTGCCCTCCGCGCCTCCACCCTGTCATCAGCCTCAGTTCCCTGCGACCGTTTTCTTGACCACGCGCACGCGCACGCGCAAACCTTCCTTCCCTTGTTTGCCCTTTCCGGCGCTTGTACGATAAGATTTCTTCTGCCGAGGCGTTCTTTGCCCCCCTTTTCATTCCATTTCATGGACCCCTCGCGAAAATCATCAGGTGGAGCAAGCTTTTCGTACAGCAGTGACGCAACGGTGGAGATGTCAGAATGCGATCATCTCCATCCTTATCCTTCCAAAAATAACGATCGCACTGTCACAAAGAGGCGAACATGAGAAAGAGGAAAGGGGAGGGATCGGAGAAACAAGAAGTTATTTCAAGAAAATTCAAGCATCAAAAGTTCATGATCGACGAACCGTGTTTCCCTTTTTCCATGCGTTTCAAGAAACAAAATCGCACCACACACGCATACAGAACCCCTCCTCCCCGAGCTGCCATGCCATGCCAAATTCAAGCATCTCCTTGATACCAAGTAGGGTCATGTCAAGTCGTAGGCGGGCAAGTACGAAGTCCGCAGTCAACCGTTGAACCCCATCTCATGAAACTACAATCCACCTGACACTCTCATCGGCTCCACATTATGATCCGAACACCTTGTCGAACGTCCCTCTCTCGGAATCCGGCATACCTTGTCCCAGTATGCCGCAATTGGCGCACTATATCAACTAAAAGAAAAGAGCAATTGAGCAAACGAAACGCAGACCCAATGAAAAGGGGCGCATGAACGCATATACAGTTATAAAACTCGCAATTATGCGTCCAGGATACACCCAGGCACTTATCATCCCTGCCTTGCGATGAAGAAGGGCAACTCGCCACATGAAACCGGAGAATCGAATTGACCAGCGCACATCCAAAGAAATTCCCAGCCCTAGACAAGCTGGAGCCTCAGAGCCGGAGACGAGGCTGCGTCTGACCTCTCATCGCTGAACACGTCATGATCAGTGATGCGGGTTGCTGGTTGCTGGTTGCTGACAATTGTCTTTGTGCGCAATTGCTGGTCTTAGGACGAAGATTGTGAGGGCGGCGAAGAATCCTTCTGCCGATATTCTTGTCATGCAGGCCAGACGACTGAACCTGCAGTAAGGCAGCAGCTGCGCGACAATTGGTAGTGAAGCACTGAAGCTTTGTAATTGTAGGTTGAAGCTCCGGGTGCATTTCTCCGGCGCCGTGCCAGAAGCGCGGCATCGATGCTTCGCTCAGACGCGCAATGATTTTCCGGTTCCGAAGTCTCGAAAATGCATTTGAAGGGGATGAATTGAAGGCCAATTATTCCATAACTCATTGCTTGATCTGATACTACTTATAACTAGATACTAATTTCTTTCCCAGAATCCCTTTCCCAGCCGTCCGTCCGTCTATGTGTTTTTAATCCTGTTCTCGTGCATCCGTCCAGTCCCAGTTCCAGTTTTGGTTCATCGTCAACTCTCTTGCGACGCTGATAGCCTCACCAACGAAAACCTAAAGAACTCCCCGTATCATGCCTCGTGAGAACCAAAGAAAGCCAGTCCAGACCGCCAGACCGCCAGACCACCCTTCCCTATAATAAAACAACAGAAATGTATAGAAAAGAAGATCTGTCTGAAGCTGACGCCTCGCCCTCGTAAGGCTGGGTATAGTCTTTGTCGCGGCAAGAAGAATAATAACCTGTAACAGAAGAAAACATGAAGGATGAATCCCAGAAGACAATGTGTAGAAGAAGTTCTGAGTTGAGAAGAATGCAATGATGATGTGATTCGAACCTCCTTGCGCCCCAACCTGTTCCTTCCCAAATAGGTCTCCTGAAGGGTATATTCGAATTCGACATGATATGATGGTTCCATGATTTTGCTCCAAATCTCCCACCAGCTCTATCCTCTTCAGTTGCGCCTTCATATGCTTAGATGTTACCAGATTTCTGTCTTCCGACAGCGACCTTATCGGCAAAACTCTACTTTCCAACCAGCGGAGCAAGAAGTCGTTAATTCCCCTGACAATTACGGAACCGTTCTAAAATGAAACGAATGTACATGAAGGTAAGCGCGCTCCAGTCGCGGGAGTGAGTGTGTAGTCGTGAAAGTGAAAGAAAATAATGCAATGCGCCGGGTATCATAGGCGTATCTGTACAAAATTGATGGACGAGTGGCCCTCGTCCGGGTTGTCGGTTGGTGGGAGGGAGATTTTTAGAAGGTGTGGATTGCGGGTCGGAAGGACGTCTGTGCAAGAGCAAGACGCTAGAAGACATCTGAAGTGTCCTCATGATGCTTTGAGCTAATATTCTGTGTCCCCAAGGTCAGAAGCGGGAGCTTCTGCTGGAGACGCTGAATGCTATAACTCTCTGGCTTTTTCCTTGCAAGCAGCCGATGTGAAGCCCGTGCCTACTTTTTGTGCCACAATGCGCCACTTCTCCTGCTCGTAGTCGTGGAGAGCGGTCCGAAGTTTTTGAATCTAGAACTTATTAGACAATGTTTGAGTTGCAGCAAAGGTTGAAACTCACGGTCTCCTCTGTCCACTGAGTAGTCTTGGCCTTCAACTTTGTACAGTACCGCACCTGCAGTGTGCCTGAAGAACGTCCAGGAAAGAACTCTGCAATTTGCTTCCAGGTCAACGACTTATTCTCTTTCAGATCCACAAGCAGCGCATCATCCTCTGGAGTAAACTTTAGCTTTGGTCCGCGAGGTCTTGGAGCCGGCGCTGGCATTCCCTCTAATCCAACTACACTCGGAGCACCTCCGCTAGGTCCTACCATAGAATCTCCTTCACTCATCCGAGGCTGCTTGGCTCTGTGCTGAGGTAGTTGGTGTGAGTGATAGGTCTGTTGCGAGACTGGCTGTGGACCGTATCCAACATTGACCATTGAAGGTCCTGGCATTTGCGAAGACATTCCGTGCATATCCCCAAGTTGCGGCCCTCCCATACCCTCCGGAGGGTATCCCTCAAGCTCCAAATCATCGGGCCGTGGTCTCTTGCCGGGAATCCGTTGAGGTTGAGGTTGAGGGGCGCCATACATCATCTGTTGACCGAAGTGAGGGGACTGAGCCATGCCGTGCTCGTACACTTGGTGCTGGGCGTGTTGAACCGGCTGCTGTTGCTGCTGCTGCTGTGCATGCGCGGCAATGTGCTGCTCGTGAAGCTGGACATTGGGGACGAAGGTACGCTGATGTTCGCTTTCTGGATGTGCAACATAGTCGGGATTCGCAGCATAATATGGATTGCCGTGAGCATCGTGGCCCTGTTCCCGGCTCGAATTGTACCCAGACATGCATGCTCCCCAATGAGCAACTCCTCTGTCGAGGGTTGCCGCGGCCGGGGGACGTGCTATAATCAGCTTGTCGCTTTGTTTTCTAGAGGTCGTTTGTTTTAGGTGTAGAGGTGCAGTTGAAACGCAAAATGTCGGATAGGATCTGATCTTAACAGTGGTATTATAGCTTCATCGATTATCCGAGCAAGGCATTTGATGGGCAAAGGCGATGAAACTCGAAACCATAGGATCAACTTGCGTGCAGTGAGGGACACTGTGAGTCTGTGACGGAATAGAGTATAAGGAACCATATGTGTAAGGTCTGAAAGTTCAAGGGGATGGGATTGTGCTTGGGTTATATTTGTCGTCTGAACTTCCAGCATGAATTCTGATCATGCTTGAGAAATTACACCCCAAGGCTTAAGGCAAGCCAGTGATTCGCCATTCCGAGACACCAGGTGTCTGCCCACACGCCTTCATCGGGGCCTGCTTGCTGGATCAGCATCATGCAAAATGTCAAGTACCCGGCAGCGACAAGCTGGATTGGGAAGAAGTGGCACATTGATCCGAGCCAGGGCCCCAAGAGCGCGAGCTGTCAATTTTATGGGACGACAGGGAGCATGGAAGCCTTCAGACCTTCTGGAAAGACAACTTTCTAAAACAGGACCTAACCCCTCCACCAAGTCCACCCCACTCTGCCGAAGAGTGTGGGTTTCGTGACCGGGAGCGCACGGTTGTCATGCATCCAGGAAAGCGGAATGCAAGAAGCAAATTGATAGGACACGGTGTTGGCTCTGCGGAAATGGCGAGAACGGGTTTCTCATGCGTCGACAAAAGCAGTATCGATACTTGGGGAGGGAGCAAGTGAGAGGAGACCCTGAAATTGCTGCCAGCACCAGCTGGGACTTCCCAGGAGAGGAGGACGGAGAAAATTTAACAAAATTGGGTAACAAAAGGGAACATCAGCCAGCCAGTATTGACTGTACTGTACATAGAGAAGGGGAGTCTCAGAAAGAAAGGTACAGTACACCGAGAAGAAGAAGGGTTGCGCACGCTTTCTGTCCGCAGCAGTCGCGAGCACGAATCTGACCCTGTTCACACCCCAATTGATCCAGATCGTGGGTACCGTACGGTACTCGACCACCCTGTAAGGTCGCCGTCGCCCACCGCGCCCCCCTTGTCGGATTGGCATCATGCGCTGCGCGCCAGCAATGCTCGAACGCGTGAGCGCGTCGTTCTTTTTTGGATTCGGCCCTGGCATCGAAAAGAAAAGGGATGACGACAAGATAAAGTAGCCCTGAGCCTGAGCTGCAACCCTGTCGAGAATCGATAGTCGTCCCAGCTGGGAATTGACAATTTGTTTATCATCATTTCTGGAAGAGGAGGATATTCGGTCGCAGTTTATGTTTAGATTGCCCTAGACCCACCGCCTCAACCGAGAGTCATCAGGCACAGGCACAGGCACAGGCACAGCACAGGTACGAGGTGAATAGAGTATTTGCGGGCGTGTACCTGCATAAGCTCGGAATAGTGGATGCACTCATCAGAATGTGCACAACATGCAGCACCAAGCCGCATCCGAAGGAGATCGCATGAGATCTCGCTACTGTACGCATTCCTTCTCCCGGATGGATGGCTGCCACAATATGCGCTATGCCGATCAAACTTTTACAACACACGAACATTCGACTGTGAGGCTCACCACTGCAGCAATCTAGATCGCTGGTAACGCTTGAATTTATGCTTAAGCAGTAAAAAGTACAATATGGCTACATTCCCGGTCCATCAAACGCCATGTTACCAAGATTCAGCATTCGGCTGCTATGCAATGATCCTCCACAGCGCATGCTCCCCTTCATTTTCCTTGCCCACCAGTGATCCCAGATTTCCAACAGTGAACCTGCAAAAAACTCTGATCACTATGCAAAGTTGTCGTCGTGATCAACAAAGATATCCTCCAGCTCCATGAAGCTCTGAAAGTGGAGAGGTCGGTGCTCGCCGCTATAGAATGGCAGCGGTGTATCGACCTTCACCCTCACAGGTTTCTTTTCAATCGATCCGAATTGCGATCCCAAGAAAGAAAAGTTCCAGCGGTTGTCTTCCGGTACTAAGAAGTAACCGCGGATCTTATCGCTCAGAAGAAGCTGGCACTTCGCGCCCATGTCCGTTGTAAATCCTTGAGGATGATCGGACCCCATGTCCTTATTCTCTGCTCCTATGAAAAGTTAGAATTTGATAATGAATCAACGAATGGGGTAGACAAACCAAAGGTATAACCTTGCGGGGTGAGCGCCCAAGATGCAAGTGATACACTACCGGGGGTGAAGCTAACGGTCATGCTGATCGTCTTTTTGTCCCATTCCTTGTGTGCATTCATTAGACGAGCATGCTGGGTGACGTCCGCGGCGGTCATATACGGCGGCTCATTACCAGAGACTGTGTGAATGATGCCCAGGGGCTCCATATGCTCCAGGTACTCATGCTGTGGTAGCTGCTGGGGTAGCTGAACGTCGCGTGTGCTACCAATCTGTGGGACCATTACAATGCACTGGATCTCCTTCACCTGATCATTGTCTGGAGGTGAGGAACCATAGAGATAACCGGCAACCTGTACACGTAGATCGGCGATCGTGATGAAGCGTTTTAGAATGTTCTTGGGCATGATGTATGTGAAGTGATCATCTTCCTTGATATCGTCAGATGAGATGTAGATGTTGTTCGCTCTGGTTCGGAGGTTGGATGTTGCGATAGCCCTGGTTCTCCACTCGGTCTTGGATGCAAAGGTCTGCTGCTCGAATTGGGAAGTGGTCGTGACAATGATGTCTTCTCCATGAACATTCTGGGTCTTGGTGGTTACAGCAGTGAGTTGCTGCTGCTCCTGCTGTTGCTTCTCGATTTCCGCAGCCTGTTGACGTTGCATTGACGGTGCACTGATTTCCATACCAAGAATGATATCACGAACTTCACTGCTCGTCAAACTTGATGTGTTGACATTGTTCTTCTTGCCGTAGTCGTTCAAAATCAGATCTCGTAACTGCGTCTCCACTTTGATCCAGTCCTCGTCTGACAGCGATGGCCAGATGTGATGTTCTTGGGTAATGACCGTCTTATCTGGTCTTAGTAGCAACTTCGTCTTGTCTTGATTTACATGGAGAGCACGCAAGATCAAGATAAGTCGAGAGAATGCAGTGTACGAAGAAATTGACTTGAGCCATTCATCGTACAAGTTGAAGAGGACCATCTGTGGTTCAGTAGCCCGGAGAATCATATCCCCGAGCTTCTCTACCTTCATGGCGGCCTGGAACGGAAGTTGCAACTCCGAGGCTCTGATCGAAATATTGGGGAAATCCAAAAGATGAACCTCGAGAGGATCAAGGAGACCCTTTCTGGTGACGATCAACTGCTTCGGTTGTTCTTCGACGGGCAAAGATCGAATCAAAGCGGCCACTTCTTCGGCAGTCTTCCACTTAGCCAATTGACCAAGACGTTTCTGACCAGCCCAGACACTCGTATGAATGATCTTCAAGAACAACTGACCAGTTCGAGGATTGAAGATGAAGATGGCACCGTTGATAGGCTTGGTGGTCAAGTTACCTTCAAATGTCTTGTGAATTGTGACACGGTAGACATTAGTATCGTCAATGAACAGCTGAATTTGGTTGCTGAAAAGCTCCGAGTAGTTCTGGGAATTCAAGAACTCTTGATTGCTCTCGGATGCGTAGAGCTGAAGACCTTTCCTGATGCGCTCTCTGAGAACATACAGAGCAGGATTGGCCTTCATGATCTTTGCCATAGCCTGTTGAATGAGTGTCTTCAGACCTGGGAAATATTGTCCATAAGCCGAGTAAAGATTGTACGCAAGATCGATACCAATCATGAGACCAGTTGCCGAAGGATAAATGCTCATGCTATCTGTAGTGTAGTCGAGATACTTGGCACGCACATATCGTTCGATATCGTGGGAATCGTAATCTCCGTAACGAAGTTGGACATCGACCCAGAATTTGTTGGTTGTGGTGGGCTCAATGACATCCTTGGTATCGAAAAGAATAGAAGGGCGAGTGACGTTCCACTTGTGACTTGCAAATAACAGAATATCTGCACAAGAGCTGTTCATCTTGTACGACTTTCTGGGATGAATTGTCTCCTTCTGGACAGTCTCAATGCCGAGCTGCTCGAGTTCTTGATCCAGCACTTGACATATATCCATAACAACAGATTCATGAATTTTTTGCCACAGATGAGCTCTGAAGATTTGTATCAGGGAGATCTTCAAAGTTGGAATCTTCCCATGCAGGAAGATGCCAGTCAAATCCAGTTGAACCTGGAATCCGACGTACACGTTGGCACGATTGATGGTAGGGGACCTATTAATGTAGTTAGGTAACGAATTATAATTAGGAGACAAATATTATAGTTGAGGTGGTTAACTTACCACCAAAGAGTAAATCGACGATTTGGGATCTGGTTGAGACCGGATCTTTGAGCGTTGGTCAGCTTTTTGAACTTCATGCTTTCCTCAAAGCCACTGTTGTGGAGAACGAGGTAGTCGTGGCGTAGATAGAGTTGGTCTTGATCGACACGGAAGCCAGCCCATTTCGTTGCCTCTGATTCAAGGAAGATATCTTTGACGATAAAGCTGTGGGCTTGGGGTATCAGGCGCTCAACTCCTTTCTTGCGCACTAGGAGAGACGGGATTTCTGCCACATTGCCGAATATCTGGGCGAAAAGTTGAGGGAACCGCTGCGTGCGGGTTGGATTCCACATCATGCGCCGCTTCGTCCAGACACTGAGACCCAATGATCTGGCTAGTGCAACTGTATCCCAGAAGAGAGTCGAATGCCAGCGTTCGCTTTGTGCGAAGCCGATCATGTTCTCGGGATACACATACCAGCCGTCAGTGTCGATCAATCCTGCGAGAACAGCGAGACGGACAGATCGGGAGTTCTTCATGTAGACGGACGGAATGTGCTTTCTGTCAGCCTCAGGGCCCGCCGCAACAGGCGCAAGCAGCTTGAGTTCTTTGAGCGCGAGGAGGAGCGTATTGGCGCGCGAGGTGAGATCGGGGCGATTGATGATGTGGTCGAGGAGGTATTCTTGCTCCTCATGCCGCAGATCACCATAAGCTCGACGGCCGGTTAGCAGGCGATGTGTCCGTTGAGAGTCGGCCCGCTGAGAATCGGTCTGCTGAGAATCGGAGGGGTCGATTTGTTCATCACTGGCACCCTCGTCACCAGGCTTCTCAAAAGTACTTTTCGTGAACGTGGTCTTCTCGTTATCAATGTGATCGTCCTCGTCTTCACTAACCATGTCGATCATGTCCATGCTGAGCTCCTCCTCCTCCTCCTGCAGGTCACCTGTTGGCTCTTCAGGAACCTCGGGCAGACCTACGATACTCATAAGCTCTGTATCGGATCGGAGCTGGGGAAGAGCCTCTTCAGGAATTGATTCAGCCGGAGCAGACGGCGATGAGGGGGGTGCGGGCGAGGAGGTTAGCTCATCCATGCCGGTAACGAGGTCTGAGAACTCGAGATCGGTGACCTCGAGGTTAGCAGCTGTGCGTGGGCGCTGTTGACGCGACGGAGAATTGGGTGCACTCTCACTGAGGCCATGCTTCAGACCGGTCTGCAGTCGGCTGGCATGCGTAGGAGGGGGCTGCCAAATTCTGGCCTGTCCGGGCTGGCGGTCGGGCTGAAATGTCCACCCAGCGGCCAGACGTTGCTTGATGATGGTCTGCCGCGCAAAACGATTCGCCGGTCGCTCAGTACTGTCTTTGACAGCAGTGGGAAGAGGCCGGTCAGCGAGACGAGTCTTGCTCACAGTCGCGTAACCAAGCTGTCCGTGCCAGACGGGCTGAAGGTCGAGTTCGGCCGCGTAAGAGGCAAGGAACTCTCGAACTGCAGCCTCATGGTTCGAGTCTATGGTGGTGGAGCGACGATTTCCGTCTCCCAGCCAAAGGCCAAGGAAGTAGGGGTTGACTGGCACGTCCTGCTGGGGCAGATCGAAGCCGGGAGACTTGAAGAGCCGGTACTTGCTTCTCTCTTTCTCATCAAGAGCTGCGAACTGAGCGGCTGTCATCTGGACGGTCTCACAGCGTTCAGCTGCGGAGATCTCTTGTAGGCGATAGGTCCGTCCGAAATCGGAGACGTCGATTTCCTCAATTTCGTCGTCGGTCTCCTCAAAAGTACTTTTCTCATCGTCGGTTGCATCGTCCTCGTCCTGGCTAGAGACTAAGCTCGGTAGTGATGGAAATTTGTAGGACCGTGCGTACTTCTTGTAATCATGAGAGCAGAGCACGCGAATCTTGAGGTCGGAGCCGTTCTTGTTCCAGAGGAGAGATATGTTCGGCAGGCCTGTGTCTATCCGAAGCTCTCCTCCCTTGCCGTCCGCAGACTTCTCCCGGAAACGACGACGAAGGGTGGCCAGAGTCACGTCACCTTGATCATGAATCTCCCGGCTCTTGGTAACAGCAGCTGAGAAAGCATCTTCCTTTGTCATGAAGAAGACCGGTGGGTGCTTGGCGTGGCCCTTGACATTCGTTCGCTGAGCATTCCCCCACGCATAAGTGGCGTACTCAGACCTGCCGCCTTGGCCGACCGGGATATTGACGATGTAAGACTCCTGACGAGAAGTGATGCCAGTCGTGCCATTGAGCGTATTTCGGATTGTATCAGCTCCCTTCTTACCACGCTCAGCGTTGAGTACCCAGGCGATAGCACTCTTTAGAGCAGACAAGAAGTCTGCACGATTCTTGACGAGATTGTTTGGTCGCGCTGCGTCCGCCGGATTAGAGCTAGGAACGGATAGGTCACCGAGCTGGTCCTCGAAGCGTTGACGATGGCCTTGAGCAGTCGGTCCTTGATAACTGTTCCCGGCGCTCTTTTTCCTGTGGAAAACCAAGATATGGTTTGATGTGACGACGAGATCCTCCTTTCGGGCGCCGATCTTAATACGATAGAGGTGGTCTCTGCCGTTGACAATATTAAAGGCGCGACGAGGCCCACCATCCGGACCAAGGAGTAGGTCCCCTTCCTTGACGTCTTCGACCGCAACCTCGGTGCCATCGTGACGCAGCAGCTGCGTTCCGAAGGCAAGACAAGCCTATTAGCTAATTAGTATGTGTCTTCTACAGATGTTTTAGGAGTCGTACCTTCTCCCAGAAGAGGCCCTCCCATGAAGGGAAGGCGGTTGCTTTGAACAATGTATGCTCCAGGATTAATTCAACACCACCAAGTGCTTGAATAACATCAGTTCTATAGGCGTTCAGGTTCCACAACTTTCCGTCATGGCGTTGGCTCGTCCACCAGAATGGATTGCTCTTCATAAGCTGATAGGTCTTGAACTCAGTTCGAGCTCGGAAACCCTTGTCAAAACTCAAGGTGCTTCTGTCTTTTTGGAACAGAGTATTGATACGAGGCAGTCCACGGTCCCAACTATCTTCCAGATCCTCAAGGGTAAGTCTTCGATTCTGCTGGTTGGCCTCTTGTCGCTTCTGAGAGTACTCAGTCCAGACGCGCTGAGAATCGATGAATTCAGCCTCCCACGGGATGATGTATCTGAAGATGTTGGGAATCAAGGTCTCTTCGTCATGGGTCATACCAGCTCGATAATGGGTGACACCGGTATCTGTTTGCTTTGACCATCGCTTATCACTCGTGGGAATGAGAATATGAGAACCTGAGATCATACCTAGACCACCCAATTCCTTGGGCGTATAGAAGACTGCAGGCGGAAATCGGGACGGCATCTTGGAGTTCAAACCAATCTTGACTCTAGTTTGGATCTTAGTCTCGCACTTCACAATTGTGTCGAGAAGATTGACAGTCGAGACGGCTGCCTCACGATAGTAAGTGAAAAGAGCGATCAAACTCGTGTTCCACTTATTAGCAATTTTCGTAAAAGTGGTTGATCCTGAAGACATCAGAATTTGGCGGATTCGGTTGTTGAACTTCGCGATATCTTCCTCGGTAACCTGAAGGAAAGCATGGGCAGTTCTCTCTTTGCTTGTATTGTCAACCAATGACCAAACACTGTCCTTGACTGGGAACTCGTCGTTCTGGTTGCGAATCTTTGGTAGAATTCGAACCTCGAAGCCACACATGGAGAACAGGAGATTAGGGTTGTCCCTGCTGTAAACGCTGGCAAAGGTATCGTCCCACTCAATTGTTGTCACAGATCTCGGCAGCCTGTTCTTCAGATCCCAGAAGACTGCTCGTCCAAGGTTGACATCGTGTCTCATGAGGCGCATTCGAGAGTCTCTTGGCCAACACTTTTTGTTCCTATAACCGATAACGTTCTCGAAATTTGGATCTGGCTGCTCGGTAAGGAATCGCTGAATGAGATCTCGCGACTCGTCGGCTGTAAAGCGGAAGAAGACCCAGATACGATCAATGTATCTCGTGTACAATCTGATGGGATGTCTGGTCTCAGTCTCTCGATCGCGGAACTGGAGAAAATCGTTCGGACTTTGTGGTGGACCTGCAATCTCGCTCGCACGCTGAAGACCAAGCAGAAGGAGATCAAGGACAAGTCCATAATATTGGAAGACAAAGGCTGAGAACTGAAGACCGCGAATCATTCCGTAGCTATTGACGTGGTTCATATCTTTGTAAGTGAGCTGAACATTATTTTTGGAGGAAATGTAATCCGCAAGATTGTGGTCCATAATAAGTCTCAGCAGGCGGTTGAGAAGAGTCAAGTCGATCTTTTCATAGACCTTGGAGAGTTGAGTCTCGATCATGACGTTGCACTCCCCATCAGCAGTCTCCCAGACTTTGTCAAGATTATTGATACCTTGCGCCCATTTGTAAGTGAGTAAGGGTGGAACCTCGGAATCCGAGGGCTTGATCCATGCTGGAAACAGATGGCGTTGGTCTGCTTGGTACCAGAGGTATTGGTCAAGATATGCGTCACTAATCTTCTCAATAGGCTCAATGTCGTAGACTGGATTGATTGTACTGTAGTTGTCGTTCATGTCGATGCTAACTTCCTTGAAAGCTCGTTGCGTGAGAAGGAATCTCTTAATTCTCTCCAATGTGGTTCCAGGACTATCGTAAGCTTGCTCAATCAAGGCGAGTTCTTCGCGCTGACTTTGATTGAGTCGACCCTTGACAGAGTAAGCTTCTCGCAAACGCTCGAGCGCAAGAATGAGGATCTTGGTATCATGCTTGTAGGAGACACTGGGGAATGGGATGGGCGAGAACTTCCGGGATTCGAGCCAGTGGACGGTTGTGGTGTAAATTGCCACAGCCTCCTCAGAAGAAACGTAGGGTCCATCCTTCATATAGTTGTGTTGTCTTTCTTGCTCGGCCTTCAGCCATAAACGGGTGAGACGCCCCAAGTTCTTCTTCGCAACAGTCTTATCAACAGTAGCGCCTCTGCGAATACGTTCTCTGTTATAGTGGGCAACAGAGATCCACCAATCTGCCTTGCTCTTCACATATCGAAGAATAATGTTCTCGATAGGTGCTGGTAAGCCCGGTACCTTCCAAGGAATGTTACTCTTCCAGCATCGCCATGCTTCAGAAAGATGCTGCAAAACAGTGTTCACCTTGTTTTGCTTGATTCCTTCTGGCATCATGTCCATGAGATCGGACATGACTGACGCTCGAAGCTCGAGATCGAAGTGTGATTCGACACGCTGCTTTGTCACAGTCTTGGCAACTCCTTTGCTGTGTCTGCCCTCGAATTGTCGCGAAAGCAAGTTTCCAAGCCATCTCTCAAGCAATGGAATGATGCCCCGCATGAAGAAGAGCCATACTCTCCAAGCCGGGGCCCAGAAGCCACAGCCAGGGCCTTTGCCAACAGGTCCAGAGTTAAACCGGTAGTAGATCAGATGCTTCAAATCTTTACATGATCGAATCTGATGCATAAGCTTGTACTTGTATCGATACATACCAGTCAGTTGACCAACATGGTTGAAAGCGTACAGGATACCATCTGCAAGCTGGAATGCATCAATGTTACCAAGTCGGTACTGTACCTGGGCGTCGACAATCAACTTGGTCAACTTCAAAATCTCACGCATGAGATGGAAGGCGTTACCAAACCGCGACTTCTTTCGCTCCTTGGTAGTCAAAGTCTTGACTGGCTTGAGATTGAAGTTGTAGTCGAGATGAAGGTAAGTCAAATTCTTCCGGTGAATCAACAAGTTAAGCATATTAAAGCCCTGGCGACAGACTTGAAGACCAGCTTCAACCCAATCGATGGTAGTTTGCTGGAAGAACTTTGTTTGCTTCAGCGACTTCATCAGACTTTGCTTGTTTTGAGCCTTGGGCTTCTTCTTGTGAAGCTCATTTAAGACGAAAGTCTTGAGCAGCTTTTGGTATGATACTCGCACTTTGACTGGCTGACCTTGTGGGCAGTGTTCTAGGTACCACTGCTTTACGAGAGGTACATCTTGCGCACGAATCATTTTGCCTGATCGTCGGTCAAATGGGAAGGGAGCCCACCACAGAGCAATGGCAGAAGCGGTCTCGTCGGTGTACAGCTCTTCGTCTGCGAGGAATGGTTCAACATCTTTGGGGAGCTCAAAAGCGTCCTCCTCTGGCTCTTCGTTGCTTCCAGGACCAAATATCTCATCCTCGTGACTGATGGTTATGTTCTTTGGTGCCACAGACCTCGAAGAGATGGGATTGATAACAGGGTCGAAGTAGAAAGCTGGTAAGCCTGGATCCTCAGCGCGAACATACACAATCTGAGGATGTGAGTACCAGGATAGCTTTACGCTGCGTGGTAAAGAGTTGTACAGGAAAGGAAAGGCGACCCGGTACTCTGTACGAATAGGTGCGCGGAAGATAATGCGGTCAATAGCGTTAAACTCGCCAAAGTCCTCGTCGTTGGGGTCAACATCTTTGTATAACGGTTCGAATCTTGGTCCTCCAGGAATAGCAACATTCAGAGCTTTTGCTGTCAAGAAGCTGTTTAACTCGAACATGTGGAAGTAATTCTTGTCGACCATATCGCTCAAAAGTTGGTGACTGAGTCGATACAGAGTCGCCATCTGTGGAAGTGTGAGGTTCCATTCCTTGTAACTCGGACCATTGACATGTGAGGTGTCAAGAAGAGGTCGATTTTCGTAGAACCACTCGAAAACAGCTCCATCTTCGTTCTCATCGAGTTCCATTTGAATCGGCTCCAGGGGCTCAACATCTTCAATGTTCTCTGACCAGGAAAGAGGCGGCTCTTCATCATCGAAAGGTGGAAATCGCATTCTCTTGAAATGTCTTCTGTCGCTCTTCTCCCTCCTCATACACATCCACATCGTAGCCCATTGTGCGTGGAAGACAGGCTCGATCACTCGTGGTGTTTCGTTGACCAACGTCAGACAGCCGTTGACATGGTATAAGACCTTGACTTCTCTCGCAGACTCCCATGGCATCGGCATATTCTCCAATAATTTCATAACGGCATGTGGCATGTATTTCAGCGCTCCAAGATAACTCCGCTTGTCGCTGCTGAACTTCTTCTGAGAAACATCTCCAATATCCTTCACAATCTTTCGTAAATGCTCCGGTGGCATATCGGCCTTCTCCGTTTCGACGAATCCTCCCTTCCTCTTCTCCCCAAATCGGTTTCGTTGTGATCGTAACCACTCCTTCTTCTTCTGTGCAAATTTGGCCACCTGGGGATCTGCTGGAGGCCTATAACCCGGTGGTGGAGGAGCTCCAGGAGGCGCGCCCATCGAAGGAGGCCCCGAACTCCATCCAGGAGGAGGCGGAGGAGGTATGGAAGACATCTCGATGATGTGTCGATAATCTCCTGTCTCCTCTTGATGAACGAGGGGGTTGTGGAGAGGAGATGTCGCTGGCGCAAAATGTTCAAATTATCTCGTCGCGCTTTAGCTTTTTAGCGTATTTTGCTTCTTGATGCCTGCGGGAGCTTAAAAAGGTTAAGCTCGCTGCAGCTTCAGGTTCGCGTATCCGACCAATCAAGTCCTCTAAAATTTAGTCAGCTGCGCACTTTCAAAGAACTTTGGGATTTTTTATCAACCATATCGAATCGCGACAACGACCTCAATCATTACGACCACAACCGCAAATATGGGATCCAACAGATTGACCTACAGGCGCCGCAACCCGTGAGTACTGAAGGAGTATGGGATATAGGTCAGAAAATTGACCAAGCGCAGATACAACACACGATCGAACAAAGTTCGTGTTGTTAAGACCCCCGGCGGCGAACTTCGATACCTTCACATTAAGAAAGCCGGTACTGCACCAAAGTGCGGTGACTGCGGCATCAAGCTCCCAGGTGTAAGTTTTTCAGAGAAAAAAACCCCCCAGAGATTGCACAAAAACGAGGCGCAAGGGATCGAGGGCTTGAGGATCGAAGATGCTGCTTGGTGGGCACGAAGACAAATCCCGGAGAACAGAAATGGTCCCAAAGCACGCATAAGAGGGATTTCATTATGCTTTTGGGCCGAGGGTGGTTGTTTGGCAGACATTGGCATCGTTCCCAGGCAGTATCTACAACTAGGGCTTCATTGGGACATTCGAATGTTGGAATATCGTGCTAATACATCTGCTACAGATCCCAGCCCTCCGACCTCGCGAATACTCCCAAATCTCCCGACCAAAGAAGACCGTTCAACGCGCCTACGGAGGTTCAAGATGTGCCAACTGTGTTCGGGATCGTATCGTCAGAGCTTTCTTGATTGAGGAGCAAAAGATCGTCAAGAAGGTTCTCAAGGAGTCTCAGCAAAAGAAGCATTAGGGTCGGGATATTGACGCGGTTGCTTTGGGTGTTCATGGGGCGGAATTGCATGAAGCAGCAGGTTATAGCTGCGCTAGGGCTTCCTTCATGAATGCAAAATCGATTGCCTGACACACACACCTGATCTTCTTCCTCGCTGGGCATATCTACAACTGGAACTGTGTGACTAGAACGCAATAGTCAAGAGTGGGTTTTCAGCATGGAAGTTTAGGCAATATTGAGGCATACGACCTGATTTGCCAACTTATTTTCTATTATCACCAGCACCCTGCCTTTAGAAGGTCGTTCTCTATTTATGTGGTTTCAATTCCCCTTTCTCGAAGCTCCCTCCCTACAATTTTAGGTTCGCCAAAGTTGGTGTGAATTGGTTGCTGATTCTGAAGCCGTTAAGAGAAGGTAGAATTTGAGAAGTACATAACACACCTGACTTGTCCCTTTCTAGAATGGGCGTGTGAGAGAAACATAAGAGAGTTGTCCAACCCATAATCGAAAATGTATTGATCGAGGCCGTGCTCAGACTGAATGTACTTTCTCAAAGCCTAATGAGCATAATTCATTTATACATTCTAGTCTCCAAGTTTTCCGGGCTATCAAGGGATAACGCACCGGCCCAATGAAATTGATGAGCCTGAAGAGAGAACAAATGACACTATGAACATTCTTACTGTATTTTTAAAGAAGCCAGACTCACACACGCAGCATCTTTGCCCAGCATATGTTGATTGGTTCTCCTAAATATATCCCTGTCAACAGCACCTGGGCGGTGTCTTAAGCTTATCGCCTCGTGACTGCGTAAGATCTTGACCGTATCAGCTGCACAGCTGCAGCGATTCAGGTGGAAGATCATTGCGCCTCGTGCAACTCGAATCAAAATGTCTTAGACACGGAAGTGTACAGTCTCGTTCTGCCGTACCTGAAGGTGCTGGGGAACCTCTTTCCGCGCGCTCTCTCTCTCTCTCTCTCTCATCTCTCCCTCAAAGCTTCTCACAGCTCCAGGACAATTGGACAAGAAAGCAACCATGGCGCCCAACAAGCCTTTGTTTGCTGGAAGAAGAGGTTCCTCGATACATTCCGAAGAACGCGCAGAAGATGAAGATACTGCGTTATTGAGCGGACAAAAGGTTGCCTCACTTCCCAAGAATCGGTATCACTTCTGGAGAGAAGTAGGACTTTTTACCTGGGCAGTCGTCGCTACTGCTGCTCTCATTGTCCTGGCAGTCATTTTGGGCCAGCAACAAACAAGACCTCAAGATGGCAAGAGCTTGAAGCCTACTGGCAAGCGGAACTTGATTTTCATGGTCTCTGATGGTATGGGTCCTGCGAGTTTGTCCATGACTCGGAGCTTTCGACAGTCCCAAGGTAAGGTCTCTTCACTTTATAATCTCGAGAATGTTCCTAACAAAACAGGCACGCTCCCTTTCGACGATATCCTAGTCCTCGATCAACATTTCATCGGATCTTCCCGCACCAGGTCAACAAGCAGCTATGTCACGGATTCTGCCGCTGGCGCGACGGCTTTCTCTTGCGGACTAAAGAGCTACAATGGAGCAATTTCTATGCTACCAGATCATACGCCTTGTGGAACTGTGCTCGAGGCTGCAAAGAAAGCTGGATATATGACAGGATTGGTGGTTACAACGGATATCACGGACGCAACTCCAGCATGCTTTGCATCCCATGTCAGAATACGATCAGAAGAAGACTTGATTGCTCAGCAAGAAGTCGGAGAGCATCCTCTTGGACGAGGTAAGTAGCTGCTTAAGTTCTAGACTGGGTAGAATGCTGACTTTTCTCAGTGGTTGATCTCATGTTGGGAGGTGGCCGATGCCATTTCTTGCCAAATACCACCGCTGGGAGCTGTCGTGAGGATGACCGGGACATCACGAAGCTAGCCCAAGATAGCTTTGGGTGGAATTACATTGATAACCGTGAGGACTTTGACGGATTAAAACTCGGAAGTGCAGTGAAGCTCCCGTTGATGGGTCTCTTCGCTGAGCATGATATTCCTTACGAGATTGATCGACGCAATATGAATGACAAGTATCCCTCACTCGAAGAGATGGCCCGTACCGCCATGAACGCTCTTGCAGCTGCCACCCAAGACAGTGAGAAAGGCTTCTTCCTCATGATCGAAGCTAGCAGAATTGATCATGCTGGCCATGGCAATGATCCCGCTGCACAGGTCAATGAAGTTCTTGGCTACGACCGGGCATTTGCTTCTGTCATCGAATTTTTGGACAACTCAGACGTGGAAGGTGTTATGGTCGCAACCTCTGACCATGAGACTGGTGGTCTTGCTGTAGCTAGACGTATGACTTCCCTTCCTCATTTCCGTACATACCACTAATACTCCTTAGAACTCCATGCAGAATACCCCCATTACGGATGGTACCCTCAGGTACTGGCCAATGTCTCCCACTCTTCATCCTATCTAGCCGGACAGCTGCGAGGACACATTGGTCAGACAGTTGATCACAGCAAGAGTTCCCAAGACGATGAAAGCCGCAAGGCAGACTTGGCAACGTACATCAACGAAGAACTTGTCCAAAAGGGTCTGGGTATTCAGGATGCTACACCTGAGGAAATCCAGCGTGTGATTGACATCCCACAACTTAGTTCCTACTATTTCGCAGATATGGTTAGCCGCCGAGCACAAATCGGGTGGGCAACACATGGTCACTCAGCCGTCGATGTTAATATCTATGGGTCGAAAGGCTCTGACGCCCTACGTGGCAACCACGAAAACATTGAAGTCGGAGAATTTCTCAGGAGTTACCTGGATGTCGATGTTCAGGCTGTTACCGACGAGCTGGTTGAGAAGTCAACGACATTGAAAAGTTCGGCCATATCTGGAGACTGGTTTGGGCACATTCCCACCGAAGATGAGATCAAATTTGCATCCATGCACCATGAGCGCCTATATCCCGAAGCACCATGACAATTTACTTAGCGCAATACCCACATAGACTTTATATGTTTTACCATCATGTACACTTCAATACCCTTTAGAGATGGCTCTTCTAGCTTATTGCATGGCAATGGAACGGAGATCTAAGAACTCAGGATGAGCCACGTGATGACACACGAACGACTGGCCCAGTGAGGTGGTCACACAGCTTCAACTCCGGAGGTCGTTTGCATTACAAACTCCCAGCCTCCTATTTTCTGCTATCTTCATCGTCACAGTCCATTCTCGAGACGCCAAACAAAGATATTTCAAACAGTCCGGCTCCGTAGTTCAACTTCCCTGGTATTTCCGCCAAGTTTGCAAGTGCATACAAAGCGTTTGTAGGATCTCCAGTACTCATACCCATCTCAATACTATTGTGCAATCATGTTTTACATCTCAGCCATCTCACTCCTACCGTGATCCTTACAATCAGTCATCTCACAATCAGGTCCGCTTCCAAAGGGAATTTTCTTGCGTCTGAAGTCGGTCGGGCAAGGTCCCAATGTAGTCAGTTCGAAGACGACCGTGTTTGGAGCGTAATGAGGGGATCATTTGGAAATGTACGGTTCCAATGCTCTACCAACGCAGAAATACTCATCCATCGTCTTGTGAGTTGCGTAGGCTTCGGAGCAGATGCCACGTTCAATTCTCAGCTGACCGAATTGTTGACGAAGGAAGGATGGGTTGCACCCTTATGTATGTCCACAATCCTCCACTGTAGTCCTTCCTTAGAAGACTCAGAAGAATTCCTCAAACCCAAGGAAATCTGCCGGCCTCCACACCCTCCCCACGAAGACCAAAACCAAACTTCAAGCACACCAACCAAAACGCTAAAAACAAACCTCGCCCACAGGATGTGCAACTTCTGGCTCGTCGAATCTCCCTGCGGTCACCGGCGCCTCATGGCCGGCTCAAACTGCTACCGTGTCTACGAACAACTCCAACGAATCAACGACCCAGCCGAATTCCATCGACCAGGTGTCCCATTCCGGATCCCGCCAGAGTGTTTACCGAATCGAAGGAATGTGCAGAGGACGTATACGAATGAGTATTGTTCGTATGAGTGTAGGAATAATGGGCATCATGGGGAGAGGTGTGGGATGAGGGATGCGAGGTATGGGCCGGGGAGTGAGAGGATTGGGGTTGGGTGGAGGTACTGAAGGAGAGAGAGGCAGGTGTAGGGTGGTGGATGGGGTTTTGGTTCGGAGTTTGTGTAGGCGTATAGGGGCGGCGTACTCTTTCTGCAAGTCTCTCGGAACTTTGAAACTAGAGGGTCGTGGCACTCTTTTTTGACGCGAAGGAGGTCGAGTCGCCAAAAATACAGCCCTGATAGGACCATGTTTCTCAAAGAAGTCACTTTTGGTGCTCGAACATCAAGAAGTTGTTGCTTTCTGTGACTAGACAGTCATCAGCAGAGATTGATTTGACAAGTGCCACTGATGCTCATCTTGCGTCATGTGCGAAGTTTTCTAGAATGATTAGGGGGTTCGAAACGCCGGAAATGAGCAAAGTTAGCTGACAGCCATGACAGTCCGATTCAAGAAAAGAGCACTAGTATTCATGGTTGACAAGACCATCGGTCAGGATAAAATTGATTCTACATAAAGCTATTACATGGATGAATGGGCAATGAGATCTCGGCAGTGGCTATGCTCGTTCTCAAGAGGAAACTCTTCTGGGCCATTGCGTACTCTTACTCCTCCATTGCACTCGGTGTAGAGACGTCGGAGACCTAATTCCTTTCGTATTTTGGCCTGACCCAATGGCGATCAAGCTCAATAGCTTCCACGTATCGAACCTTTGGAATTTCTAGATTTGATATATCCATGAAATCGTCCCAATGGTCGATCTCATCAGGAGTGTGCCCATTTTCTGTTGGGACTGTTAGACCAGCTTCATGTTGACTCACAAGCCAGATCCGAGGGCCATACCTTCAACTTCCCTCTTTCTGTCCTTCGCACGTTTTTCTTTGAATTGCGTCAGTATCTTTTCCAGTCGCCGAGCTGCCATATCCCACGTATACGTATAGTCAGGCACTATCGAGGTGTTTTCTGTTGGATATAGACTTGATCGAAGCTCGACTAGATCGCTGCACTGGCGTGGAGTTATTGACGGCTCAACAAAAATCACCCTCGAGGTATTGGACACTATTCTTGGTCTGGCTATGACAATGTACAGTTCTCGAGGGCTGTTGAACATACGCAAAACATCCGTTGCGCCAACATTTTCGATCCCTTCTTCGCTGACGGCAGGCGCTTCCCATTTGTAACAATCCATAGCCAAACGATTGAGTCGCATCTTTGGTGGACACTTTGAGCCGTCCCAATTGAACCACATGTCGTCTTTCATACTCGATGGGCGGTCATAGAATTCGATGAATATAGGCAAGAACATGGTCTTGTCAAGCCAGATAGTGTCTATATCGACATTAACATAATATGCAGGACTTATGTGATGCGACCACTGATCTGAAATTTTATAGTATGGTATCTGTAACTTCTGGCCTATCCCTAGCGCTTCTCTGCAAGCCTGCATGACAAAGTTTATTTGACTGCAGCTTGTGCCGTCCTCATCGAACATATGCATCCGAGGTGTTCTGATAGCATGTTTCCCTATGACAAAGTTAGCAGTGCTCTTTCCACGTTGAAACAGAGTGACTGGGAAATTGTCTAGAAAAAGGCCAAAAGAGAGTCTATAATGAGAGAAACATTTCTCCCCCAACACTTACAAATCATGTGACGAGTCTCCGTTGGTAATCTCGAAAAAGGATAGAAGCTGGTGCCATTATACTGTTGAAGCAGTCGAAGCTCTTGTGCCATTGAAGAATTTTCAGTTTGTAGCCTCGAAACATCTTGCTTCAGCTGCTTGACCGATGCCAGAAGCGAGTTGAAAAGGTCTGCTGGGACTTGCATTGCATTCGGATTCGAAGTTGAGGAAAGCTAGTCGTCTCGTACTATGGAAGTATTTGCGTCTTGGGTCATTATATGATTGCGGAAGGTTCGTATAGCTTGTCGAATCGGGCAGGTGTGTTTCGGGAAGTCAACAGCCTGTTGTCGTTGAGAGAATTCGGGTTGCGTGGTTGATCGAGATGGTGATGATTTTGAAAAGGGGGCGACGCGCTGCAGTGCGAAGTCGCGAATCCCTGCTCGTTTTCGCGACGAACTCACGTGCACCTCAACTCTCCAAGCTCTTCAAGTTCTGGGCAAGAACTATCGTTAGGTATTGTTTGCTGAGACATGTATGAGACACTGCACTATCATTTTGATGGGTCTAGTAGAAGACCAAGATCTTTTTGTAACAGTTCTATGCATAAGTGAAATATAACTCGGCAAGTTTCGTCTCTTCATGAAACCGAGGTACTAACATCTCCAAAGCCATGTAAGATCTTACGTTGCCTCCCTTACTTTTCTTGTTGATCTCCACACAAACTAGCCCTAATGCCCTACCTGCAAGCTCACCAAGTCACATCGGCCTACCATCTCGAAATCGATGGACATGAAAAAACACCAGGCTTCTTTTCCAGGTGTGATTTCGAAGGGAACCCAATTTATTCTGACAACGACGACCATCATGACCCCGAAAATCATCTGCCAGCTACTACCAGGGCTGTAACTCCGGCTTGCTCTCTGATCAAAGCTTTTATCGCAGCTTCTCTTAGTGTTCATGAGCTGACAAGCTCAATCTTCGGCACCGAGAACAGCCTCCTTGTCAGCGGACATAATTATTTCTGTTATTTCAACAACCAGTATCGTCTGTTGCTATTCGGTTGGTCTTTATCATACAACAACACGGCTTTCGAGATTGCTGGTGAGATCATCGAAGCTCTCGATGGAGCGTCTAGTTGGACTTCGTGAACGGCCCAATCATCAACACTCTTGGTATGGACAAGACAAATTTTCCAGATCTTGTTGGTGAGGGTAGACATCAGTGCTATTTGATATAGCGCTATAGGCGGCAAGTTTCAGTACTGGTTCCTAGCGAGAAGCACGCCTGG
Source organism: Acephala macrosclerotiorum (assembly GCA_014904845.1). Lineage (NCBI taxonomy): Eukaryota > Fungi > Ascomycota > Leotiomycetes > Helotiales > Mollisiaceae > Acephala > Acephala macrosclerotiorum. The sequence continues at coordinate 93,192 of MU119308.1, forward strand.
CCAATAAGTGTTGATGAAGTCTTTCTTCGGAGACGGAACTCGTCAGTTCTGTCATGATAGGTGTCCCATACAGAACGATGCCCGGGATTGGATTGGATAGGGGCCTCGGAAAATCCCTTGGGGTGTCTTCGTTAGAGCGAAATGACTACATCGAGCCAGCGGAAATGTTTGGTTGCCGAGAATCTGAACTCGTAGCTCGTTCATGGAAGAAGTTCGGGAAGAATGGTATCTCTCCCAAAGATCCTGGGGGATATGTCTGTACTTGCAGAATACTCGTGCATTCAAAATCATCGTGACACTCAAAGAGGGTGGACTGTTTCGGGCTCTCCAAGGACCTCAGTCCGAGAAGTCCTGCTGACTCGATCACTACGATGAGGCCGCTCCAGCATTGCTTGCGTCCGGAGATGAGTTGCCAATTCATGGGAGGTAGTTTTGCAGCAACCACTAACATTCAGATACGTCCAACTATCATCTGCAAATGGGCTGCAAAGTCCCCACATCCAACTGGAGAGTGAGCGTCGAGCTACTGTGCTGCAAACCAGAGCTGGTCAAGAAAGGAAAGACAACCGAAGAGCGCCTGTTGAATCGCTCTTCCAAAATGAGTACGGGGCCAGGGCTGACAATAACAACATTAACTAGCTGGCAGTTGGAGCCGGTCTTACAGACAATGACTTATGTATCACAGCCCACAAAATGATAAACCTCATCACCTGCTTATACGTTTAGAGCAGCTATCCCAGCCTTAGCGCACGCTACTTCCTCTTGCTGCAATGCGTGAGAATTGCAATATTTTTGGCCGTTTGGACTGTCTTCTCGTAATATCCATTGGCCGAAGGGGATATTGTTCGGACCCTGTTGATAATCGTCCCTACATAGGACTATCTGTCTTGTTCGCACTCCAGTCTCTTGAGCTATGTTATATTGAGGGTAACGGGCTGTCCGCTTCAAAAGCTGTGACCACACATTCAGCCCCTCATTCACAGTGAGGTCCTTGATGCCTCTGAGCGTGTTGTGGAATAGCGTGTACAGTGAGATCTTGTCCTCGGGGCGGTAAGGTGGCTCCTCAGGCTTTAACTTGAGGTTTAGACCAAAAGATACATTCTAGACTATAGAATAGCTATAACATGTACAAAGCAGCCGCTGCCCGCAGGTCGCTCCGAAGGAGCTTGTTCGGTAGAAACCCATCGGAGGTCGGGTCCCGAAATAAGAAATGAAAAGAATAAGACCCGCTAAAAGTCTTATTCGATGAGGAACGAGGCAAAGGCTCGTATTTCTTATAATAAATATAATTCCATCACATATTTATTATTCAAAGCATCTATTTCAATAGCACGATCAATAATTTCTTTATCCAACTTTTTTCCTCTCTTCAACTAAATCTTACTAAATAACCTTCTGAACCAATTTCATCTTCTCCTTGACCCAAGCCTTCGGGTTTTTTCATGGTCGTCCTTCTCTGCAACCAAGGCCTCTTAGGTAGTTTTATGCATATCCTCTTCCTTCTCTAGCTTAGTCTCCTCTTCTTTTAGCTTTTCCGTTTTCTCTTTCAATTCCTGCTGAGTAGCTTTATGATCTTCCTCCTCTTGAACCAACTTCATCTTCTCCTTAACTAAAGCCTGCTGGGTTTTTTCATGGTCGTCCTTCTCTGCAACCAAAGCCTCTTGGATAGTTTTATGTAAATCTTTTTCCTGCTTCAGTTTAGTCTCCTCTTCCTTCAGCCTCTCCGTTTTCTCTTTCAATTCCTGCCGAGCAGCTTGATGATTTTCCTCCTCTTGAACCAACTTCATCTTCTCCTTGACCAAGGCCTGCTGGGTTTTTTCATGATCGCCCTTCTCTTGAACCAGCATCCTCTTTTCTGCAGCCAAAGCCTCTCGGGTAGCTTTATGATTTTCCTCCTCTTGAACCAACTTCATCATCTCCTTGACCAAAGCCTGCCGGCTTTTTTCATGGTCGTCCTTTTCTTGAGCCAGCGTCCTCTTCTCCTTGACCAAAGCCTGCCGGGTGTTTTCATGGTCATCCTTCTCTTGCTGTAGCTTGTCCCTTAGTTTCCAAGCTATATCGTTCAATTGGCTCTTGGTTTGTTCGTGATTGAGGACCTCGGCACTGAGTCTAGTATCCGCCGCGAATCTGGTCATATCCCTCAGCCTTGCGAGGTTTTCGTGGTTCAAGAACTCCAGGAGTTCTCTAGGAATGGGATCAGCTCCTTGGTTTGACATTCTGATCTTGTCGCGGTAGGATGGATTTCGATGGGTGTAAGTGAGTTCGTTGAACTCCCGTTAGATTGATCTAGAAGGATCGTTAAGCTCTAAAGACGGTAAGCAATCTCCTTCAGCCTATATCCCGTCTTGCCTCAGGCTAACACGGAGATTCCCGCAGAAGGTATGGCTCTTTGATGCTCTGAAATCAGCCACTGGGATCGCTACTGTTGAGGCTTAAGCTACTCCAGCCTAGAATATATACTAGCCTCGCCTAACCTCGCCACAGACCGATTTAAAGTCACCTTCCTTCTCCACTCCAACCAATCAGACTAGCCTATCCCCGCCAGACCCCCTGGCGGGCGACGGCTGGGCGCTGATTAGCACATTACACGCAATATCGTCGTTGCAACCCCACTTACATTCGCTTCCTTGATTTTACTGTTGAATCTCTCAATGAATTCCAAGACATTTCCCATCTCTCTCTCCACAAGTATGCCAACCCCATTGCGGGTAGTCTGCAGAGTCTGACTGTGGATTGGCCCATCGACCCCTGACTTTCGACACCCCGCTCCTTGCAGCAACCTCTGGACGGAAAGTCTGGAACTAGTTTTGAGTAGTGCCCATCCTCGTCTCAGAAGTTAACCTCACCACAAGATCAATATTAATCATACTGACGTTAGCTAAGAGAATTTTACACCACCTCACTCTCTTCTGGTATTAGGAACCACACGTATTTCGAACGGGCGTCGGTACCATGCGTTCCGAGTTGGAAGTCAGTGCCCACTCTTGTGGTCAACCTATATTTACTTAGCTCGTTTTAAGGTTACTATGCTCCGAATGACGAAACTGGGAATGACCGCCTCGATATGCATCATCACCTGGCAACGTTATTACTGAAAGGGAAACTGCACATTGCACCCATCGGTGCTAATCCACAACAGATCTTGAACGTTGGCTGTGGGACCGGTATTTGGGCCATTGACATGGGTAACTGATTTTCTATTTGTAAGAGTTCTGTTTATCAACTAATTAACTGGCAGGGGATGAGTATCCTTCGGCCCAAGTGAGAGAGAGCAAGTCTCGAACCAGGAAACTGCAAAACTGCACAGTACTCATGATTTGGCAGGTATTTGGCAATTCGAGGTTGATGATGTTGAGGGTGAATGGACATGCAACACATTCTTCGACTTGATTCATACCCGCTTTATATTCATCAAATCCAGTCTTAAATTTGTGTCCTTTGCAGAGATGAGAGCCCCGAGGCATGACTGAGGAGCATGTTGCGAGAGCGATCTGTCGACAATGCTAATTTGCTTCCGGCTCTGTCCTCGGCTCTCATTACTACGGGGGAAGTTAAACTAGTTTGCGTATAGGATAGCATCTATTGTGAATTGGCCAAAGCTCGTGAAGCAGACCTTCACGTCAGTTGTCCTTTCTTTCGCACTACACCTTCTTACCTCCGATGACTGATTTATTGAGCTCATTACTAATTTGCATGTTTCCACAGACACTCAAAACCCGGTGGCTGGTGTAAATTCAAAGACTGGGAATTTGCCCTCCATTCAGGTGATAACTCACTCCCAGCGGACAGCCAGATCCTCAAATATCATCAAACTTTGTATGAGGCATTAGATAGAATACGCCGAGATTGGAAACCAGGGGCTCATCTGAAAAAAATGGGTTGAGGAGGCGGTTTGAAAATATAGAAGAGCAAGTGTTGGTTGTCCTGATAAACATGTGGCCTAAGGACAAACATTATGTAAGTTTGACTCTTGTTTAACCGTTTCTCTCATTTTGTCTTTAAAAATATTTCCCATCCTGGTAATGGTATATGTAGAAAGAGATCGGTGCATGGCACCACGTTGTCAAGTCGGAGGGATTGGAGGCAGTCTCTCTCAGACTTTTCACGAATGTCCTTGGCTGGACGCAGGAAGAGGGTTTGGCCTTCCTCGCAAAGGTTCGGGCTGAGTTAAAAGACAAGAGTATTCATGTTCAACACAACTAGTAAGTTTTGCCCTTTTTGTATTGACTTCTAGGTTCTAGCACCATCCTGAGCGGTGTGGTGATGTAGCTGGAAAATCTTGTAGCTGACATTATACTTACAGTAATGTTGTAATAGACCAGAAGAGGGGCAAAGACGGAGTGAATAGTTAATTTGGAGTGATAAACTTCAAAGAAGCACTCGGAAAGTTGAGAACAGAAACTCAGCGAGTCCCCTTCTCGAGTTCGCGATCTCATTGATATTTTGTTGTACATCGCATTTCAAATCAGAATCTCGTTCCCTTGGCGATTCCTAAATCTAGGAAATGATCTTTCGTCCTTTAGTCTCGGGTTTTCGATCTCGGTTTTCTGTTGACCTGAAGAAAACCGCGTCAGACGGAAGGTCCCGGCGAGGATCTAGGGTTGGAGTTACACCCCCTAATGGTTGGAAGCTCAAGCCCGTAAGGCTGAACGATGTAGAACTCAACTGCCTGTAAGTACTGGGCTATGCTGTACTCCTGGCTGAATAATACCACCAAGGCACGTGCGACTGGACCAGAGGGGACTCAAATCGGCTCGGCAAAGACGTTTGCCCTACGAAAGCAGCACTCCGGACTTTTACCCTGGACGTTTTGAAGAACCAGCCACAGAGCTTGAAAACACCCGTTTTGAGCCCTTGTAGCACATCACAAGGGTTCTGAGACTGCGTGAAGGGGGTAAATAAACGTCCGTATGTTCTTATAAAAAGTTGAGAACAAAGGTTAAAGCCACCCGAGGGGATTCCGAGCGCTGTTAGGGGCCCTTGTCTTTCGGAATGTTCTCGGAATGCTCCGGGCTGCTTAAAAAAAGTTGCTAAACGTGCTTTGAACGTGCTTTTAAGTCTATTTTCTTAAATGTCAACTTTAAAAAGACGAGAATAAAAAGAATCGTTCTAAAATCAAAACTTTGGTTTAGATAGAGCCTAATGCGTGGGCATAATGGGCGCAGGCATGCAAGCACATAGAGAATGTGTAAGGGAGAGGGAGAGGAAGAAAGGCCATTGAGAGAAATTGAAGTGGATGTTATCGATGAGCTGCCGTTGCGGCGGCTGCCAAGCCTCAATTTCCACCCTTGGCCCGTTTTCTTAGCAGACCCAGTCGCAAATGAGATAGCCCAATGAAAAGTCGTCGTTGAGAGTCTGTGCTCTCACCTGTTTTTTGGACGAAAAGTCCGGAGTGTGCTTTTGTAGGGTTGATCAGTGTAAGAAAAAAATACTCAACTATTTAAATAGCTATTGAATAGTATTGAGTACTATTGAGTTGAGTAAAAGTAGTAGTGTTATAACTAAGCTATTGAGTTGAGTAGAAGTAGTAGTGTTATAACTAAGCTATTGAGTTGAGTAGTGAGTAGCTACTCAATACTATTGAATAGACACGTGACCGTCACATATAAAATTATATAAATAAAATATTTTTAATAAAAAATTAAAATCTTTAATCTAAGTATTAAAATCTAATACAATTTATAGTACAATTTATAGTTTAAATCAAAAGAAATAATAAAAACTACTTTTTTTCAATATAAAATATTACGAGAAAACTTTATACATAGGGCACGTGCGTAGCACGTGCTACTAGCTAGTATATAAGCTCCATAGCTAAGAGTAAACTTTATTATTTATTCATATATATATTATATTCATTTATTGCTTTTATAGTACTTTTTATCCTTTGTATAATATAAAACAAATTTTTAAAATTTAATTATATATATTATTTACTAAACCGATTAATATTTCGGCTTTTAAACTCTCGAAGATTATTTTAAGTATTTGAAAGACTTTGAATCTCGAAAAATATATTTTTAAACAATTTATTTGATTTATTATTAATTAAATCTTTTGAGTTAATTATTTGAAAGTTTTTGGTTTTCGGCGTCGGCAAAACTTTCGGAGCTTAAATAAGCGAGGCGCTCTATCCAATCAGGCTTACTCTTTTAGCCTTTTCACTAATTCAGCCAATTAAGTATTGCGGCTTAAACCCACGTGATTCTACTCAATAGCCTACTCAATACTACTCATTAGCTATTAAGTTGAGTAGAGTAGCATAGGATTTTGGTTGAGTTGAGTTGAGTAGTACTAGAATTGCTATTGAATACTACTCAATTTCTCACACTGGCCCGGTTGATAAATATAATAGGAGAGCGAGACGAATATTATCACGATATCTGAACAAATCCAAACAAGACGCGTAGATCGCAGCCTACTTTTAATACTGTGTGACTATATGCCTTCTAAGAAGAATCCTAATGATAAACTCCACTCTTCTTTCCTTCAATTCCTCTCTCTGCCCAGAGGAAGCAAAAAATGAACTTACGCATCACATACAAAGATACGCTCAAAAAGCACGTATAACGCATAATTTGAACAAGAAAAGCTAGTAACCATTCAGAAATTCACTAAAAAAGTAGCGTCAGAGCTTTGTAGTGTGCACAAGGATTGTGAAGACTCAAAAAATGAAAATGCCATTACTCCAGCATTGACTAACAAAAGCTGAGGAGATGCAGTACTGATTAATGCTTCAAAGCCCTCAGATTCGAGTAACCGTTCACAAAGGGGTCCAAAAATTTGTCAGTTTCCGAGATACGGGGTATCAGTCCCTCTATCTCCTTTCTGGGGTTTTCCACGGGGGCCTTGGTATTCGAGGTCTTGCCAGGATTTCAGACTCGGCTTGAAGCTTCTCCCAGTCGGCTTCAGGATACTCATCCTCAATGTCCGTTTCTGAATTTTCTACTTTATCTTTCTCTGTCAATCTCAATGAGCTCGGAATTTTTAGACTATGAAGTACCTGTCCCAAGTTTCTGTCCTCTTTTTTATTGAGCTTCTTTGCGGGGGAGCCTCCGCCGCCCTTTGACATGGCATATGAATTTTCAGGCGACCGCCAAACTGATGGATCAATCTCGTCTAGGAAGATCTCCATAAATTGTGCTACATTCTTGAGCTCAACGCTATAACCGCCAGTTTCTTCAGCAACTACGGTTCATCCTTGGAAGATTGTAGGCGGGCGGTTCCAGTCAGCCTCATTTGGCTGAAATTCGTGGAATGCTCTGCTAACGACGGTCTAGGAGTTATACACAGTGGGATTGCATGCGAGAAGGGCGTTGGAAGTCCTGAAGCCGAATAAGAAGAAGTCTTGCTCCGTGAAAGGTTCGACAAGTTTAAGAGGTAGGCTAACCTGCAATGGTTCGCGTATGAAAAGGTCGGGATGTATGTTGGCGTTACCAATAGACTCAGATTCTTGGTGAAAGTTCCAATTTCCAAAGTATCGGCATTGTAGTGCAATCGACTAAGTTTGTTGAATCCACTTTAAGAACTTGACAGACCTCTGGTATTCATACAAAATCCTAGCCTCTAATATGTAGCCTGGCCAGCTGAATTTCATGACGCTCGCAGTCAAAGTGGCAAACCTGATGCGGGAATTGAGGGCTATCGGGCCAGTTCCTCCCCTGGCTAGTAGAGCAAATAATGTATCTTTCATGTTTTTCTGACAATCAACCGTGATTCCACGACCCAAAACAACCTCTTTTGAGATACTCAATAAGGCAAAAATGAGATCACGACTATCTTCGCATCCCGAGTCTTCATAGCGCTGTGATAAAATCTCAAAAGAGTCGACGAGTATCGGCCATCGTTTTTGAGAACGAACATGTCCATACATAACGTTGTGGTGAAGTTCACGACCCGCGATTCTCCTCAGATTATTTCTTCGCTTGGCGGTTCCTCTAGGGAAAGGGGCCCATAGGTCGGTGGCCCATGGAGTGAGCCGGTCCTATGGAAATTTGCACGTAGTTGCAAACGCTGACCATGGACACTCTCACTTCCGCAGAACAGCTCGAGGTCTCGCGCGACTGTGATCTCCTGAATGATCCAGATTCCGGTCCAATATCTCCTTTTGGACAGAGCAGTCAGCCCTTTCCAAACTGCGTCTCGTACCGCTAGACATGCGTCTTTTGTGAGGGAATCCGTACCGGTGCTCATTAAGCGGATGGAGCGGTGTTAACGTCAAAGGTACTGAATGAGCATTTTATGTCGTCGGTTGACGATCCTGGGAGAATCTTGAGTAATCGTATGTGCGCTTCACCTCTCACCAATGGGTGATTTGCATAAATTGGCATGATCTCGATGTTCTAAGTTGTGAAGAGTGCTTGGGACCAACAGCCGCATTATCGCGTCAGAAATCTTGATGATATTTGAAATGTGGTAATGAAAGACATCGGCTTGCTGCCTCGGACGAGGCGTCCAATCGCACCCGAGAATTTAAGACAAAAGTCGTATTGATTAGTAGATGCGACCGCGTCTATCTCGAGTTTACTTTTATTGTTTTAAAGCCAAGTGCAGAATTTTTGCGTGCATTATCTCTTTTTATTGCTGCCTCAGCTAGCTGGTTCTTCCGGAAAATAGAAGAAAAGTATGCTCGTAATATTGGATCGTTTGAGCAAGGGATGTCGTAGAAACTTTCCCTTAGCGATTTGTAATACTGTTGGACAAGCGGATCCGCTGAGCGATACAAGTCTGCAAACGATTTTCGGACGGAAATTCTCTTGTCTTACTCGTAATACACACGCTGTTGAAGAGGAGTCGCAACATTTAGGTGTATGCCAGGACACCTGACTTCACTGTCTTCCGGCAAATATCGAGTAAGACTTCCTTGGGTCAAAGCCTGGAATCTTACATAGCAACACATCTCTAAAATATTTGATAGAAGTCGGCGGATAAAGCAAGAAGAGCTAACAGACGAATTTCCTGCAACGATTTGTCGAGGGAAGAGTATGGAGTGCTCTGTTGCGTAAACATGACTGACTAGGTTGTAAATGTGATGTCTGCACTCGATCCAAATCGTACAGCCAAGACAAATCCGGGAGCCTCATCTTACACCCACTTCCGTAGATACAGTCAATAGCGTGTTACTTGAGCCAGAAGGGAGGCGATAGAACCGTGAAACCCAACTTCCATGTAAAGCGAGCAAGTCGAGGCTAGACACTATCCTTCAAAGCAAAACCGCCTAAATTAAGCAAATATATGTAATAACTAAAGGATTTCAAGATACAACTGATGACCAAGTGAGTACGTAAACACAACAGAAAAGACATAGGACAGAGACGGACAGCATGTGGAAGTAGGTAAGGCTGAGGATTGCTGCTCGGCTTAGTTCCAGCCACTTTGAATTCAACAGGCAGCAACATAAACCAGTTGAGACATATGCATCAATTCCGAGCCTGCAAACTCCAGGTCTATCGAGCTCTCACCGAGCTGGTCGTCCTCACAGGAGTCCTGCAAGAGAGTCACGTGTGTATCTTTTCCGGGACACGTGAGAGGATGCGAATAGATGCCCCGGTCGTTGCTCGAAATAAGGTCTTGGTGTAGCATAAGTTTATGCCTTTGTGATATGCTTTCTTGTTAACGAGCCATGCAAAGTCGGCCGGCCGGTGAGAAATCGAATTGGTGAACGGGGCCAGAAGGAAATTGATGTTGTGTTGATGACGGGGTTTCGGTGGGCGGACGAAAAACGGATCTCGATCAGAAATTAAAGTTTGATACTCGTTATTAGAACCGCAAATGCACTCGACATTTCCACCATAAGCCTTCACCACTCTCCTTCCTCGTCAGCGTTTTTCCTACCGATTTGATGAAACAGTGTGTTCTATAGTTCTTTCACTGCGACGTGGAGCAATCGATTGTCCAGCATGACAGCTACGGAGGCCTTTCCGCTCCTTTCCACCACTGACAAGTTGGCACCCTTAGGGGGGCACGGCAATGTTGAGAAGCCGCGAGTCCGCAGACGCTCCAGTGGTCTTGGGGGAGAGATCAGAGCTGGGGATACAAGTGCGCCAGCTTTCGCAACATTAGACGTGAGGCCGCCGTCTCCCGGTACAATCAGAGTTCGCAGAAACCCCCATCGTCACGACTTGTCCCAGCTCACACCTAGCAGGCGCAGAACGAAAGAGACCGCAAGAAGCCCTTCTCGAAACGACGAAAAGCCAAGACTCTCTTCCAGCAATGGAAAAGGTACGCGATGAAGCATACCTGGATCATTCCTCTAGTCCTCATCGGCGTCTTCCTTGCCCTCTTCGCGATCAACCCCACCGAGTCGAATCCTATACATCACTTCATCTTTCTCTCCTATAAAATACCGGCTGAGCCCGGATCTGCGGAAGGAACACCTCACCAGTACGGCAAGGGACTTTGGGATTTGGCATTTGTTACCTTCTACATCATCATTCTGTCCTTCACCCGCGAATTCATCATGCAGACCATGCTACGGCCGATGGCAAAGCGCAGCGGGTTGAAGAGTAGGGCGAAGCAGTCCCGTTTCATGGAGCAGATGTACACCGCCATATACTTCGCTTTCCTGGGACCTGTCGGATTGTATGTTATGAGCCGAACACCAGTTTGGTACTTCAACACCAGGGGGATGTATGAGAACTTCCCGCATAAGACACACGAGGCGGACTTCAAGTTCTATTATCTTTTCCAAGCTGCGTATTGGGCACAGCAGGCAATCGTCTTGTTAGCAGGATTGGAGAAACCGAGGAAGGATTACAACGAACTGGTTGGTCACCACATCGTGTCACTTGCTCTCATAGCATTGAGCTACCGCTTCCACTTCACGTACATGGGACTGGGTGTCTTCATCACCCACGATATTAGTGATTTCTTCCTTGCCGTGAGTCCCAAACTCAACTTTTCGAAGGATGAAAATTGACACATACAGACCTCCAAAGTCCTCAACTACCTAGATCACCCACTTGTGGGTCCTTACTTCGCTTTATTCATGGGCGCCTGGATATACCTCCGCCACTACCTCAATCTGCGAATTCTCTGGTCCGAATTCAACGAGTTTAAGACTGTCGGACCATATGAGCTCAACTGGGAGACGGAGCAATACAAATGCCAGCTCTCCCACGTCATCTCCACCTTCTTGCTAGCCGCTCTCCAGGGGTTGAACCTTTTCTGGCTCTTCTACATATTTCGAATTGCCTACCGATTTGTATTCATGAACGTCGTAGAGGACGACCGAAGCGATAACGACGAGAACGAGTTCGAGGAGGAACGTCGCTTGGACGCTTTAGCTAGAGAGGCTAAGGAGGCAGCCGAAAAGGGAAACAGCCCAATAGTCCTAGTCAACGGATCCCCCATGAACGGCAACGGAAAGGCAACTGGGATGGAGACCCGAGCGAACGGAACGGCGAATCGGAAGGAAAACAAGAGGAAAGCTTGATTTAAAATACTCGGAGCATGGGTTCTGCGTGGGGGGTTAAGGCCCGGACTCGGAGTCTTGAAATGTGGGGGGTTAGGGTATGATTGACCTCATTTTGAGGCTGTAATGATGACGGGTATAGGTTGTGTCTTCATATCAAAGGTTTCCGCTCAAGATGGCGTGTGGAGTGGAATGGAATAGAGGCTGGCACTATGACTTATGACGGTCGTTACATTGGTCCTGGCTATCCATCCTGTATTGTTGGAAATTGCCCTTCTGTAGCATGATGGGTATTGGGATTGGAGGAACCAAAACCAAAACCAAACGGTCGTTCCGATTCTTGTATCGATTCACCTCAAAAAACACTTAATAATATGGACCAGCTATCACATACATACAAACCTCAACAACTCCCCTTCCTTTCTAGTGACTTGGTGAACTTTCATGAATTGATCGGCGATCTACAATACATTGCTACATGCAGCGCGTGGCCTGATCATCTCACGATTCTCTCGGGTCCATGGCGGGAATAGCTTGATGCGAAGGTGATGGGTATACGTTGAAGATATGCACTTCTTCATTGACGCAATCTGATATCTGACAAAACCGCCCGAATGAGCCCCTATTCCCCCATCATGCCTGCACCACAACCCCAAAATATACTCTTTATCTCCACCAAAAATTTCCCTTCTCGTCCTTCCCAGCCTTCCGACGTTATACAACGCCTTCTGCAATCGTCCCCCTTTGTTGCCTTGATTACAGATACTGTGTACAATCGATTAAATTCGAAACGTAAACCGTTACAAAAATGGAGACGCTGGTTGCCTCGTCCGCCTCACCCGTCTGTGTAGCATCGTATTGGGAGAAACGTGCTTCATGTGAATGCAATGGAGGGATCCTTTGGTCTTGACCGCAAGTTCTTGCTGACGCGAAGTGAGGGGAAGGGAAAGTGTTGAGATAGGGGCGGTTGATGCCGGAGTGAGATATTGATTGAATTTTTTGTTATCCTAGATTTTGTGGAAGCGGGGAAAGGAACGGTAATGCTTATATCAGGGAGTGCAGACGGATGAGAGTGCGATTTTGCAAAGATTCGTGAGCGGTGAGGTCCGGCCTCTTCCCCCCCCTTTTTTCTTTCTTTCTTTCGCAAACACGCAATGAATGATCACTTGTTCGTTCTACTTTTGTCTTGGGATTTCAAGTGCAGTCCAAGAAAGTATCTTTGACTGCAGCAAAATTTCAAATGTCCTGTTTATTTGTTTTCAGAACGGGTTCCCTCGCTCTTTTCCAGCGAATGAATTGCTCTTGTCCGGCTTTGCACGACTTTTTCTTAAGTTGCCAGCAAACAAGACAAGAGGCTTCGCGCAACACGTCAAAAGCGCCATCAAGTCCTCTCAAAATACGAACATGAGCTCTTCAGCTCGGGAGATCATTGCCACGACAATCTCTGCCTCTTGCCTTTGCTGAAAGTCCGAGCTTTCGATAGTTCAATGCAGATGAAAGAACACGATCAAATCACGTCGGGGCTCGTTCAAAACGCATGCATCTCCACTCAGATTTGCCAGAACAGGATCGCCACGGTTCGTCTCAGCCCTCGATCGCCATGGATATTCAGAAACCTCCAAGTTCAAGAGCTATTTCAGGTCGTCGAGCACTCGAACATTCGATCCGCACCTCCGCAACTCCTGAAACAAGGTTTTAAGGTTCTCCAGCTTGGAGACAGCATCTGCGGGTCCACTTCATTTCCAAACGCCACTGTTCGTTTAGAAATGCCTTGCGCTCGACCTACTTGCATGCCAGAGACAAAGTGCATGCATCAAGTGCATCGAAGCTCCCCTCACATACATGTACGTGCTGAAAAGACATTGGCCCCCCAGATACGCTGACATATTTGGCTCCGTGCTATAACAGGCTCAATGAAATCTCCCGAGAGGTCCTCGGTGGGTTCATCTTCCTTGGCCTGCTTGTACAGCCCGACCTGGCTATATCGGATGCTGGAAGCTGTTGCACGGAGTTGTTGTTGCTTCTTCCCGCCGCGCGTTCGGTTCTCTTGTCCTCGACATCTCCTGCCTGGACTCTGCTTCTCGATCTTTTTTCCGTATCTATTCTGCCGAAGACTTCGCTGGCAGACAATGCTTTCATCCAAGGTTGCATCATCTGTCGTACAACATTGGGCAAATAAATGATCCGATAAACAGGCCAAACGAGCAGCGTTGCATTGCACGTTCAGAGGAGAGCTTCCGGACTAAGAACCGATTGATCACTACTGCCTTTCTTCGAAGAGCGCGGATCAACTTCCACCTCTAGTGACTGATCGATAACGCCCCCAAACTCTCGATGGCTTGACGGCGTTGAAGTGGGAAACCTTGCTCGTTTGATTAACTGGCGTCGCTACCGAGGACTTGCTATTCGATCGAAGAATCCCTCGGTACTCTGAGGTTCACCATGAGGAGGCTCGCTTCGCCATGGGAGAGGACCAGTCTAGGAAGCGAAAGGGACGGGACGACGGGAGATGGATAGTCTACACCGCTGAATCCGAATCCTTCCCATTTTGTACCGGAGACAACATACCAATGACAATGGATGAACCGAGGAAAAGTTGTCGTCACACAGGATCTATGTGCATATATGCTTGCGACGTCGGACCGGTAGTATTGAATTCATTCGACCCTCCAGTGTCTGATGGCTGTTTTGCTGCAAGGTTGAAGTGGTGGGATCTATCGCGTCTCGTGCGGCCGATACTGGAAGTACTGTACTGTAGCAGCTGCAGTGCAGTGTGCATTCGTTGGACATCATTGCATGAATGACGCAGGTGGATAGTTCTCCGTTTACCTCTCTTGTAGAGTACCGAATGGAACGAGGATACACGACTCTCTCACTCTGACTCTATGCTCAAAGGGGACAATAGGGTCGAGCGTAGGCCTCGGGGAACTATCCGGGGCAATTGCGACCACCGAACTAGCCCCCCGAAGCCCGACCCACGATGCGCCGACCCACGGTACAGAATCTATCGTATTGTACGAGTGCATTTGCTGGGTCACTCGATGGATATGAGAGGACTAGTTCTAGGCCTTAGACTCTGCATTCGGTTCGGATCCAGCAAAACCACGTGTCATTGTAATCTGACCCGCAGATACTGGACCGGGGGAGCTGAGCAGCACAGGGAGCAAGCAGCGTGAGAAGGGTTCCGAGCGAATGGCATCCGAATTGCTGGTGCGGCCGAATTGATACCCTAGCAGCTTCGTGTTGGAACACCGGGCGTGGCGGCTATCGTATATTGCAAGTAGTGGAAATCCTGGGTGAGTGGTACGGACAATAAAGTACTTCGAGTGGTACAAGGCTGGCTGGCTTGATGATAGTGGTGCTTTTAAGGCCTTGCTGGCGCTGTCCCACCACACCCCCAGGCGACTGTGTGGCTCTGCGCGTTGCGTGATGGAGGGGTAGTAGTGGCTGCGGGGGCGCGGAGGGTCCTCGACGATTGGAGACGCCGCCGGTGCTTGAACTGTTGCTGGTGCTGCTGTGGAAGCTCCATCTCTATATCGAGATGCTCCATCAGATGGCGTCTGCGAACGCTGCACTGCAATTCATCCACGATACCGACAGCCGATCCCTGCGGCTTTGTGGCAAGCAAGCAAACAAGCAAGCAAGGAAATGTCTGGCGCAGTGCAGTAGAAACGAAAAGAAGGCAAAGGCATTACTCGTGAAGTATGGGTAAGGTATGGGCATGGGTATGATATGGGAATTATTTGGGTATGGTGGTGTCTGGAGAGTGAGGTGAGAATCGAAGTGAGAGTGTCTGCGTGTCTGCGCTTAAGCTTGGAGGCGAGGCGATGGTCCCGTATCTGAGTTTTCCGGGCCCTGCGTCGCGTTGCCCTCACCGCCTTCGAAGAAGCGACTCTCCAATTGCCAAAAGGCTGCATCTCGGTCCTCCACTCACATCTCTCAACCTCAAATTCCATTTTCTTTGGAGGTCTGTCGACACGGGTACATCTGCGAGTCGAGAGGGAGGTGCGCCAGACGAGACCACTAGCTCTAAATTCCCAGAATACACTCCTTGTCGGTCGTTCCCCGACTGTTCGGTCGTTCATTCGTACATCTCTCGGCGCTCTCTTGCTGTTTAGATCGAGGGGTCGTCGTCGATCCTTGAGCCGTCCCATTACGCTTTCTGCACAACACAAACTACTCAGCTCTCCACACCCGCCCTCGAGGCCCTCGAGGTATACTTCCACCCATTTTCCACGGCCTGGTACCGTGAGTTACCTCCTTGCCGTCGCTCATATATCACATGGCCTGTTTATCACCCCAGACATTTCTATAAGCCACCACGCTGACACCATCTTGTGATCTCGCAGGTGGCAATTCCCGTACCGAGGCCGCCCAAGCTTCGCGTTAGACCTGAACGTACTCAATTTCACGCTGTCTCGATCGAATGGGCCATGAGCTGTCCGCGACCTCCTCTCGAAACGGAATACTGATGTAGGACGGAGGAAATCGGGCCCTTAATCAATAAATTGTAATGGCAGGAGGAAAACTCGAGCTGAGCTCGAACAATGGCTATGACGGGGCGGAAGCAGCAGGCACTCTCTTGAAACTGGTTCATTTCAACTACGCCTGGGTGCTGTTCGTGGTGTTCCTAGTAGCATTCGTTGCGAACAGCATACTCACGGCAGAACCGTCGTCTGAATCGAAGGAACCTATTCTCACTGGACCAGGAGGAAAGCCACTACCACGTTCTTCAGCTCGAAAGAGCAAGGAGGAACGCGAGCGAAGGAAGAAGCTGAAAGACTTCAGTCCTGGCCGGAAGCTTCTCTTTCTCTACCTCTCTGTTGGACTTCTTGCGACCTTGGTTGGCAATGGCGCCAATATCATAATTCGCTCTCTAACATCAGAGGAGGGTTGGTGGTGCGGTAAAGCCACTGCTGTAAGTGGCAATTGACTTCCACATGGGAAATGTGCACTAACTTATCCTAAAATTAGATATACGTTTTTGCTTCAGCGTTCTTCTACAGCATCTTCCTGATCTCACTGGTCGACACGACACCATCACCGAACATTGCTCACCAAATTACCTGGTGCGTTGCTGCAATTGGAGAAGTGATCCTGCTGGGAGGTACGATTACCTTATATACCGGCCCACATAACGAAACAAATTCCATAGCCGACAACGACCGTATCTATAAATCAGCAAACGGCTGGGAGATTACTGAGATTATAATCGACATATGTCGCTTGATCATTGTGTTGCTCCTGGTTGCATTCTATGTCGTTTTCACGCTGGAACGCCATTACAAGAGCAGAAACAGCTTCAACCGCGAGATCAACGAAAATGCGCCTTTGCTCATCAATGGTCGAGCAAATGGACATTCTCACGTTAATGGGAACGGGGCCATCCGAACGCCTGGCGAATACGAACCTGGCCAACATGGAAGCTCCACTGGCAATGTCACCCCAACGGGCGAGACTGTAAACGGCCACGCGAATGGTTCACGTAAAAGTCTGGACGAAAATCCTGCCTTCTACAAGCCCACAACTGCACCAAACAGGACATGGTGGGAGTATTTGAAGGGATACTCACTCTTCTTCCCATACCTTTGGCCTAGCAAGTCCGTGAGACTAAAAATCGTTGTGCTCATCTGTTTCGTGCTGGTAATCCTCCAAAGACTTGTCAACATGGCCGTGCCTATCCAGGTCGGCCGAGTCACGGATGAACTCAAAGACGACCATCGTATGCCCTGGCTCTCGATATCACTCCTCATCGCCTTTAAGTTCCTTCAGGGGACCTCTGGTATTCTTGGAGCCGTCCGATCAGTACTTTGGATCCCGATTTCGCAATATTCCTACCAGGCCTTGACCACAGCATCATTTGAACATGTCCATAGCCTGAGTCTTGACTTTCATCTGGGCAAAAGAACCGGAGAGGTCCTCTCAGCCCTGAGCAAGGGAAATGCAATCAACAATTTCCTGGAGCAAATCACTTTCCAGGTGCTTCCTATGGTATTTGACCTTGGCGTCGCTATCGTATACTTCGGCATCGTCTTTGATGCCTACTACGCTCTTGTGGTTGCCATCATCACATTCTCCTACTTGTACCTCACCATTCGCATGGCCCGATGGCGCTCGGAGCAACGCAGACAGATGACAAATCTGAGTCGAGAAGAAGATGCTGTTAAGAATGACTCGCTGACATCATATGAAACCGTCAAGTACTTCAACGCTGAAGACTACGAGTTCGATCGATATCGCAAAGCAGTTATCGCCTACCAGAAGATGGAGTATAAAGTCACTATTTCCTTGAACATCCTCAATATCTCCCAGAACATGGTTTTCATGACAGGGCTTCTGGCAACTTCACTTCTCTCGGCGTACCAAGTCACGACAGGTACTCGTTCAGTCGGAGACTTTACTATGCTCTTGACCTACATGGCTCAATTGCAGCAACCTCTGAATTTCTTTGGTTCATTTTACCGAAGTGTTCAAAGTGCTATGATCAGCGGAGAACGCCTGCTCGAGTTATTCAAGGAACAACCCACGGTAATTGATGAGCCTTGCGCTCGTGCAATGCCAGCTTGCGAAGGTCAAATTCGATTCCAGAATGTCAAATTCTCCTACGACAAGCGGAAGCCAGCACTTGAGGGACTTAGCTTCAACTGCCGTCCAGGTACTACAACCGCGTTCGTAGGTGAGTCGGGGGGAGGAAAGTCCACCGTCTTCAGACTGCTATTTCGATTCTACAACACGCAGGATGGAAGCATACAAGTCGATGGTAATGATGTGAAGGATATCACAATTGACTCCCTTCGTCGTCACATTGGCGTCGTTCCTCAGGACACCATCCTCTTCAACGAAACTCTGATGTACAACCTCAAGTACGCAAATCAGAATGCTACCGACGAGGATGTATATGCTGCTTGTAGAGCTGCTTCCATTCATGATAAGATTGTTGCATTCCCTGATGGCTACCAGACAAAGGTTGGTGAGCGTGGTCTTCGACTTAGCGGTGGCGAGAAGCAACGTGTTGCGATTGCACGAACTATTATCAAGAACCCTCGGATCATTATGCTGGACGAAGCAACGGCTGCCCTTGATTCAGAGACCGAACAGAACATTCAGGAGGCATTGCGTACACTGTCAGAGGGCAGGACCATGTTAGTGATTGCGTAAGAGCCCATCTCCACATGTCATAAAGAATGAGCTAACGCTGTACAGTCATCGTTTGTCGACCATTACGAATGCAGACCAGATCCTTGTTCTTCATGCTGGTAAAGTAGCTGAATCAGGAACTCACCAAGACCTTCTTCTTATGAAAGGCCGCTACTACAACATGTGGAGAAAACAGATTAGGGCCGAACGTGCAGCTGAACAAGCTTTCCAAGCCGTGGCCAAAGCCAAAGCTCTTCAGGAAGCCGCCATGGATCGACCTGGCAGCTCCGGTAACGAAGGCAGCCCAAGTGAGGATGTCAGCGAGAATGAGGCGGACAATCGTAGTAGCACAACGTTGGTTACTCCTAGTCTTGCTTCTAAAGCTTTCGTACGTGCCGCTGAAAGTCTTAGGGATAGGGATGCTGGCTCTTCTATCGACGGCTCCAACTTCGGCGATGACAAGCAAGACGACACAAAGTCTGAGCACAGCACCAGAGACGAAGTCAACCCATCTCATGGTAAGGTAGGACAGGAGGAAAGCGAATCCGGTCCAAGTAAACCCAACAACCAACCCAAACATCCCTGACATACTCTGGAGTCTTTCGTCTGAGCACGGATGACTCCTGACCCTTGTAAATGACCGCCATATTTTTGTCAGTAGAGACATATCCCACGAGCTCGTTGCCAGTCGAGATCTGAGGAGCGATTTCACCTGATCAATGGATTTGATCATCTACGCTCCTTTTATCAGCATTGCATTGCACAATTCCCTGTTAATAATGAAAATTCCGTGTCACGAGGTTACGAGGCATAAAATGGTGCATATGGAGGTGTGGTTAGCGATGCTTTTATCTTGCTTTTCAAGAGATTCATAGAGGCGTGGTGCGCAAGGTTTGCAGTTTTTGCCAAAGAAAAGGCGAACAAAGTCCGCACTGGTCTTAGATAATTCGATGCAAATCAACCCCACATGATCTCACTCTCAACTGGGAAAGCAATACTGCAATATGGACACCGGAAACTCTCATTGACTAATATTCTACAGCAATCACCCCTGCCTAACTTTCCTCCCAGCTACGTCCCCAAGTATGAAAATCCTCTCTATCTGTATTCCGGGCGGACAAAATCGGCGAAGGTCTTTGGCTCTCCCTCGTAGTTGTGAAGGCCATCTCCGTGCCCGTGTGCATCGTGGTGATCGTGAGCATGGGCGTCCTGAGTCGGGCCAAGATATTCCATCTTCAGGACGTTACCACACTCCGGGCATCTCTCGATAGGGCGGTCGCGCGACATCTATTACAGTATTAATGCCTATCCCCCTCTTTCTTCAGACATCGAAAAGGGAACATACTGTGAGCCAGATAGTGTTGTGAGAGTCAGCGGGGTAGCCGGTACAACCAGCATACTGCTCGTCACCGAAGCTCTTAACGACAATTGGGTTGTCGAGCGTGCCTGCATATTCCCATCAGCCATTGATCCTCTTACTTAAATACCATCTATCCTTCCTATCCGTATCTCTTCAATATCGAAAATGGTGTGATTTTTCCATCGAGGGGGGAAAACATCGTACCTTTGCGAGAGGCATCCAATGGCTTCATATCGAAGATATCAATGCCCTGCATTTTCCCCAAAATCTCCAATCGCTCCAACCCAGTTGCTTGCTCAAGATCTGTGGGCACAGTGCCAACTGCTGCTCCAGGGCCGATGAGGTCTTCCTCGGTCTTGATCTCTGTCTTCTCATCAGCACCCCATTCTCCCTAGCTTTATGAAGCTTCAATTAACATCCTCACCTTCGAATTTCTTGATCTTGCCATCGTTAGAACCACTGGCAGGTGTCGGGGCGGCTTCTCCTGAGATCGGTTAGCTGATGAATGCAGACGCGGCGATAGGATGATTGGGGGAAGGGGAAGTCGTACGGCGCACGAAGGAGCTTGTGAAGCTGCGCTTGATCATAGGGGATACTGCCGCACGACGGGCGGCAGCGAGGGCTGGTCGTGAGAGGAACATGGCGGCTCAATTGAGAGTTTTTGGGTTGATGGTACGATTCTTTGGAGATTGAAGTTCGTTGCATGAGAGCCAGGCTAGCCGAGCTTGTGGTTAGCGTATTGGTCACGTGTCAAGTGGGCTTGTCTTGGATTTTGCTTTATGATTTTCTTGCGTCTTTCAGAGTTCGACGTGAAATTTGCAATGCCAGTAGTTAATTGAGATATTCACGTCACCTTCATGAGAGCTTAAAGAGGGATCACAGTCACCAGCCCTTCAAGCACCCCAAACCTCTTATATACACTATAACACATTCCTCGAAAAGCTGGCAGCTACGCAAGACTCGAAATGCAGTTAAGTAGAGTTGCTTTAGGGCAATCCAAGCTCTACCCATATAACATGTTGTTTGCTCAAGAACCTCGAGATTTTTGTTTTTGCGTGTCCTACTGCTGCTATCTGTGGTACCTAAGACATTCAAAAGCCGTAGTTCGGCTTGACAATTGACCCCGCTCTTCACCAGACTCAAAATACTGCATTAGCACCAGAAGACCAACACACGGCGAAGCCTTTGGACACACCTCCTCAGATAAGGCTGTAGAATTTCCATCTCAACTTCCATTGCCGGCAAGTGCAAGACGATGGCCCTTGGCATTCTTGACCAACGTCGAGACATATTTGGATATCTCAAAGTGCGCCGGACAATGCCATTCTAGCAAAGTGCCTTCATAGAGACGGTCTCTTGCACTTGTCCATAGTCGTATCACCTGCTCGTTTCCTCGAACATTACTTGCTTGGTTATTTAGCACCAAGTGCTGCCAAGATACTCGTCCACAGGTTCTTGCACAATTAGGACTGAATAGCGCTATGCAGAATGGCGATCATTGAATTCTTCCAAGTCTCACCAAAGATTAAGTGACGATGGTTTCATTGTCTGGCGAGTATAAAGATGCAGCGAGGTCCTGGTTTGAGAATTGTAATCCATTCTTACCAGACACTCCCTCTTGCCTCTTTCATCATGCTTTTCGCTCTCGCGATTGCCTTCGTGGCACTTGCCTCCATTGTTTGAAGCAATCCTTCTTGCTCCTATATCTCTTCGGCGGAGGTAGCTAGAGTCAAACAAGCATTCGCCGATGCAAAGATCAGACCAGATATCGTTCCTGTCTTCCCACCGACAGTCCAGGTATTTGCTTCTTATGGAAACGCAGCCGTAGACCTTGGGACAAACATCACAACTCCATGTACGTCTTGAACTTCCATTTTAACATCCTGTTCCTACTAACATGTCCTAGAAACCGTCTCAGAACCAAGCTATACCTTCTTACCAAAGCCGGGCTACGATTCAGCAACAACAAAGTATCTCCAATTCACCATCAACCCCAACACCCCAGGTCCAGATAGCACAGTCCAGTCTGTCCTCACCGGCGTGATCAGCGACTTCCTTCACCTGGCTATTGAGGATGCTCAACCAGAATCCCAAGACAGTTAGAGCATATTTATCACCAACCCCTCTTTTAGTAGCTTCACACCGATACATCCTCATGGTCTATCGACAACCTCCACAATTTGCAGTACCAGCTACGCTGTCTTTGACTATTGCGAGTTTGAACCTGTAGCAATTTGTTGACAAGTATGGTAGTGCTTGTGGGAGGCAATTATTTCCCTCAAGGGGTTGGAACTAATCTAGGTGGTGTTGGCTCCGAGGGACCACTATAAAGGTTTCTCTGTTGATATTGGCTTGCAGTCGTTTTTAGAATTTGCTTATTGCGAAGCAGAATGTCATTTGAGACGGGCTTTTCGATTTTCTAAAGCTCTACGCACAATCCTAGTTGTCCTATTCACATCTGGGACAATCATAATGGCTCTTTTCGCTTCCGGGTGCCCTCCCACTCCAGCTTGCATAGATTGGAAAGTCAACCCCTGCCACAGCTCCCGGGAAAGCAGCCCTTTCTGACATCTTCTCTATTCTCTCCACAATATCTTCAACGACCTTCCAAATCCTGGTTCTGTTCCTCACACCCAGCACACCCTTCTCCATCACCTTTAGCTGTTTGTACACTTGAAGCCAGTTTGTATTCAAGCACTTTCGTTCCATTCGAGCTTTCACAAATGCAAGAACGTTGGGATCAATGCCTCCAGAAACCTCGAGCATCTCTGCCCCATAGTTCTCCTCGAACGAGTTACATAGATATTCCTCCTCTGCTCTCTTTAGATCATCAATCTCCCAGAACCAAGGCATCTCATCCTTGATCAGTCTCCTAAACAACGCTTTCGGAAGCTGGCGGAAACATCTCGATGCAAGTCTCAGAGAAGCAATATCTCTTGAGCAAAGTTGCGCAAGAATAACGTTCTTGACCTCAGACGGTAACCTCTTAAACGGATCCGAGTCATCCATACCCTTGGCATACTCATCATACTCAACACAAAAAGCACCATCACCCAGCGGACTTTCCTCCTTATAAACCCCCATCATCCCCAACCTAAAACCCGGAACATCCACCGGATTAGCGGCAAGGTACTCGGTCCCTCTCTTATGGACCCATGATTGCTTCCTGCACTCCCTTATCGCCTCCTCCTGCCTCAAATTCTGAAGCCCGCAATTCCCACAACTTTCTCGAGCCCACAACGCTACAAATCCATCGATATCTCCTCTCCCAAGTTTCTGCTTTGAGACTTTCTCGAAAATCTTCCAGCAGGCGGAGTGGACTGGAATTCCAATCCAGTTTGCTGTCATTGGATAATCGTCCCAGGAAGGCCAGGATTGATAGGCGGGGCAGTTTTTGGCGCAAAAATCGGATCCGAGGACACCGTATTTAGAAAACTTGAGGGTTTTGGTGATGTCGGAAAGAGGGATGTGGGTTGTGGGGGCTGTGAAGAAGTATTCGCTGTCTTTTTCGTACTCCTTTTCTTCTTCTGATTCCGAGTCTTCGTTTTCATCTCCAACACCCTGCTCTTCATCATCGGCTAGAGATGAAGGGCCCACGCCTCCATTCGCCAGATCCATATCTTCCCTTTCCTGAGTCCCAACATTCCGCTTTGGTTTCCTAACCAAATACCTGCACCTCCCCATCCCCCTCATCTCCTCAACCCCAATCCTATGCCCACTATACCCAGCTTCAAAAATACACCCCATCCCCGCAATGTGCTGTAACACATCTCCTCCCCTGACCTTCACATTGCTACATCCAGACTCCTTTGGAAATATAGAGCACAAGGAAGCAGAAGGATCTTGTTCGAAGATCTGGAAGCCTCTTGAGTCCCAGCTACAGCTTTCGGGCTCGTAAAAAGTGCGGATACGGCCGATGGAGAAGGGGACGGAGCAGATTTGGCAAACGAGGGAGGTGTGGCGCATGTTGCCGGAGCGGTTTGGTTGCGGCGACGGTGTAGCCATCGTGGAGAGAAAAGGAGAGGAGATATACAGTGTGGTAATAGAGATGGAGATGGAGATGACGTGAGGCTGAATTGGATTAGGGAGAAGCTATAGGCTGTCAAGAGAGTCGGGTATACGAGCGCCAAGTAGAGATGAGAAGCGAGTGGCCTGGAAGTACTAGTTTAGACCTAATCGACAAACAAAGAAGAGGGCACTGGAGGTACTCCTCAGGTTATTTGATCTTATTCCGTGTATAGGATGAGATACGGTTCGTTTTATCTCTTGTCAGAAAATCATGAAGAGGTTGGAGGTTGGGGAAGAAGATTGGCGAGGTGGCTCAGCAAATGTCAAGATGTGGCGCAGCACGATCCGCCCCCGTTCTTGGATCCTTCGACCATTATTTTGGTCCCCTAGTCGCAGTAATGCGAAACGTAAGGACTAGGTTACAGAGCAACCTCAATTCAATAGTATTAGACTCAACACAATTAATCCAAGAACCGTTGCAAGTGCAGCTATATTCTACCCATATGATTTGGTGATGTTGCCATCAAATTCTGTAGGCTAAGCCACCGTATATAGCCAATGCGGCTATGGAGCAAACGCTACTTACACACGCATCAAAGCACTCTTGCCGCCCATAAGTATGATACGCAGAAACGACAGAGAGCATGACCAATGCTGTGCCATGCATGCCCATCCCATCGTTGCTCATTTCTCATGCTCCCATAACCCGTGTTTCAAAGGAATTCTTCGAGAAAATGAAACCTTATGGTCTTTCATCCGCAAACTTCTCATAACAAGGAGATGCACCCGCGACTGCCTTTTGTTAAAAAAATAAGGCTAAAGCCTCAGGATTTTGTACAGCTAGGCTAGCTTGTTCTAGTCTAGTACCGCAAAACGTAAAAATAACTACCGAGGTAGAGGTCCTCCGAGGTAGCGTCAAAGCCAAGTCCCAAATTTTGAACTTTTCGCAAATTTACAACACCATCTGATTATCATCATGCTCGATCCTCGTTTCCGGTGCTGGAAGATTCAGCTATGGTCCAGTTGGTCAAGGGGAAAGTATAGATACGATGCTTACCTTGAACCCGAGCCGCACCCACCACAATTCGGGTTTCCGCAGTTTGAACAGCCGCCATACACAAGGAAAGGCGGAACACCAGGAGCATCTCGTTGACGTTGTATCACTTCCCGCGAGGTCCGAAAGCTTTGGAGAAGCATGAAAAGAGGCAAAAGCCCAAGGATTGCCCTAGAAAGGTTAGATGTGGTGTCAATATGGTCGCTTGAAGGAGACTCACAGAAAGAGGGAAAGTAGCCAGATTTCTTGCCCACCCTGCCTTGAATCATATGCTGCCAGTGAGCAAACATAGGCTGAAAGTTCTAGGAAGACAAGCAACCCAAAATACTGAGCTCGGGTCTCTAGGAAGCGGCTACTTATGAGCCCACAGGATAGGGCGTAGCCCAGAGCTACCGATAGGATCGTTACCAATCCAGAAGGTGACAATGGAATTACAAGCTGGAGATCGAACTCCGAAAACACCTCGGATGAGGCATTTGCAAACGAGACTTGGCTCAGGAACGCAAGCAGCGACAGGAAAGGGTTCCGCATCAGCATGCGAGACATCGATGTCAACTTTCTCGAGATGAACCTGTACGGGCAGTCCAGCCAAGGTGGTTTGACAACCGGAGTGGGCATTGACAGATTTACCAAACTTTCCTCAACCCCTTCGTCCTCTACCAGACCATTCAGCGGCTCGACATATTTTAAGTTGAGATGGTCTCGCCTGAGGGAGAATCTACCACCGAAGTCTGGCATTCCCTCTCGATATCTTTCTTTAGGTACATCCCAGGCAATGACTGGATGGGAGATCGTTCTACTCCAAGAGCTATAGTCGAAGAATTCGTATCTGTGCACAGCGACCAAAGTCTCCGGGCCATCATCATTAGTGGCCTCCGGATTATGGATTCTCTCATTGTTCCCCATATTGCCAGGCTCGGCGGTCTGAGGTGGAAGTGATTCGAGAGTGATTGCATTTCGTCCAGAAGTACTATGGACTTCCTCTTGGTCGGCGTCGAGCAACTGCTGAGATGCAAAGCCACGAAGGTATGAGCGACCACAACCAGGAAGACCACAAGCAAAACTATGCCGCTTCTTATTGTGTGCCTCCAGATTGTCCTTTCTTGCCCATCTAGTGGCAACGGCTTCACAATCCTCCACGTTGCATCTATAAGGTCGTTCCCCACAACTGGTATGCTCGTCCTGGAAGAGGGCCTCTACATATGTAGCGAGGCTTGTTCCCTCTGTTTGATAAGAGTAGTTGACTAGTAACTTGTCGAGGCTATGCACTAGTCCTGTGAGGTATGTGCTGTAGTTTGCTTCTGGCAATTGTAGCTCGCATTTTGACGACGTCTTCCTGCTTGGCTGTGTCGAGTGCATCGCAGGGTCTGCGTACGTAGCAAGAGGACCTTGATGAGGTTTTGGGGAGGTCTTCGTAGCCGTATCTGCTGAAGTTAGTCTACACTCGTTGAAGTTTTGTGGACTTGGTTACTGTTATTACTTTCGTATATATGCTCAGCCACCTCTGCTTCATTTTGGGGCAGAGACAAGATGGACTCCTCCCCAGTATCCTGCAACGACGTCAGCTCAGTCTCTCTCTAGAATCTTTGCAGGAGAGGGGTATGGCTTACACTGAATTCATTTCTCGCGGGTGTGGTCTTGGCTTCGCCAACACCAAATTCCTCCAGAAGCTCGTTTGGTCTGTTCTGGTAGTGTGCGCGAGAGAACTTGTACCAATTAACATGCTCACACTGCGGCCTCAGATGGCCTCTCTTGATAGTGGTGAATTCGGCAGATACTTTCCAAAGGATTTGTGGATCGAGCTTTCGCAGGTATTCTAAGTTGTTCAACTCTTCTGTAGTGATGTATACCCGCATCCTAGGATTTGTCAAGATCCGATCCATCCGTTGGGACGACATCTAGTATAGCTGAGGCTTATTTCTTCTTGGCCGAAGAGTTATGCACTTGATTGGACCCCCAAGAGTCCTGATCCCTCGTCCTTGAATTGGGAGGCGCGGTGGTTCGAATTTAATAGGCCATCTGCCAAACATTCTGTCAGTACGTTGAGGAAATGAGAGACCTGGTCGAGTTATACAGACCAGCTAGGACGTCAAGGACGGGCGAGTGTGTCACTTGTTTGTTAATGGGTCGAAGACGTAAGAGACTCAGTTGAACTTTGCGCACTGGCAAGTTCAATGTGTGAGCTGTTCCTGTGCATCAGTCAGTCAACATCGTGTCAGGCAATATTAAAGAACGTATATGCCATACCAATATAGAGATATTCGCTTGATCAGCTCGTCAGTCTGTATCTCATAGACGCTACCTCGCAAATGAGGCTCAAAAGGCGGACCAGAATCGAGTCCGTGCTAGCGATACACAGAGTGTGAGAATATGCCTCACTGTGTGGAGATTCCTTCTCTTTAAGCAGGTAGCCAAAGTCCCTAAGTGCCGGGGTATGTGAGAGCCTTTGGTCCCTGTCGTTCCGTTGTCGTTAGGTAGAAGGTAATTGAGGTTGCTCGCGTATGGCCTCGTATGCCTCGTAGACCCAGTAGCCTCGAGCCCTATGAAGCTTAGCTGCGCTCGTGACTGCCTTGAGACTGTCGGGTTCCGTGATTCTTCCAAACTTTTCTTACCTCCTTCCTGGCAATGCAATAGATTACAGATCGACCTGTATTGTCCCCTTGAATGGGTAAGCTATCAGAAGTTTCTTATCTATCAGTCCTGTCCTTTTCCCGGAAGTTATCAGCGTATCCGCTCTTTTCGCCCTGCGACCTCGCGCCAGGTGCCCAGTGCCGCTGTTTGTGATGACGAGGCTCTTGACAGCTGTGATACTGACATTTCAATAGCAGGAAACCAGCAAGGAAATTATCAACAGCATTGCCATCGAAACGCAGACATTTCACGATCCGCCATTCTCACGCTAAACCTGGATGTCGAGGAGTTTGGCGTACCATGTTCCAAACCAGAGTGAAATACAATCGTTCCATGGGTCGAAAGCGGAAGCGTGCAAAACTTCGTTCAACACATCTATACGCCATACCGATAGAGTAGAGAAGAAGTCTGGCACTTGTCGAAAAGCAGTTGTGATTTTATCTTTTCTTATCCAGGGAGGATGCGTTATATCCATCAGTCAATACGATTTCTCGCACACGGGTCTTGTCCGCCATCCATTGCCACGAAGCATATGTTTTCCTTCCTTGGTGAGTAATGCCGATGACTGAGCGCTCTGCGCTAATGGTTCCGAAAGACTAGTTCCTGTTCGATGTCGTGGCCTCTACCAGAAGCGATCCTGGATCCGTCCTCAACACTCTTTGCGAATTCGGTCATGATTTTTGGCTTTGCAGTGTTTACCTCATACGCGATCCAAAGGAACAATGGCTTCCGAGACCATATTCTTGGATTTGGAGCTGTGTTAGGCTTTCTGATAAGTGCTGTCATTGCAGTTATCGAGGGAGGAGTAGGCACGATCATAAAGGACTATATGCCGACTTTCATTACCCTCAGCTTGCTCGCAAGTACCTGTATCGATGCGATGTTTTGCAGAGTCTGATTAGTGTAGTACATGATCGCTGGAATTGTTATTGGTGAAGGTATTTGGTAGCTTTAGAATTTCCTCCCGAATAGTCCGGTTCATACGGGGTTCGATATTCATATGTTAAAGGAATCAAAGCGATAGTTACCTATCGCGTCAAGTCTGCTATCCTCTTTAGAGATCCAGGGCACTCTTCTCCGCAAAGGGCATTCTAACATGTTCAGCTGCGCTTGAGACCACAAGAGCTCACAACGTGTACGTCAACCTACGCCTCACAAACTTTTGTACGGTGAAGGTTTCAGCGAGCAAACACCCAAAATAGAGGAGACTATCACAATGCTACAAATGCGGCGCAAAACCCAGATATTCTGCTTCGCATACCCTTCTTTAATATTCCCACAACTTTTGAGAATTGGCATAGTCATTTTCAAAAGCTACGAAGTTTTGTTGATCCAGATATGCCATCACCGGAATTAGTGCAAGCTGCTTTGCCCGAGCCTCGTCCCGCCACCATAGCCGCGACACCGCCATACCCTTCAATATGTACGCATTCGACACATCAACTGCGCACTTCGTCTCGTGGGTAAATCTGTGGCCCTCCTTCTGGGATTAATATCTGGGTTCGATGTGTCGTTTGGGCTCGATTCCACCATTTGATGCCCAATGCTCCAAAGTGTGGCAACCTCACTCTGCTGTGCGACGAGAGACTGTGGCAGATATTGATCCGTACGCATCCCAGATTCGAGTCGTCAATCCGCCCCGTCTTGAGATTTCCAGGTGTTTTAAGATGCCCGACGAAGCTCGCACCCCTCTATTGCATCTTCATCTCGCCTCATTCTGGGATGGCCGACCATTGGAATCACCCAGCGAGCCTCAATCTGCTCAGGAGCAAGACAAAAGCAATGAATGTGCCAGAATTATCTGCAGAGAAGAGATCCAAGGCCAATGCCCCTCCGAAAAGTGCGAGACAAGAGAAATCATGGACCCTTTTTCAATTGTCGGGACATCGATAGCTTTAGCGGCCACGACAGCAACAGCAGCCTCGTCGCTCAAGCTCCTCCATTCCGATTACCGAGATGCAGGCAAGGATAGGCTCCACTTCCAACAGCAGAAGGAACACCTTCAACTTAACCTATCATTGGCAAATGGCATTCTACAGGATGTACCAAGCCTTAAGTCGTCACTTGCCGACCTTGAAGCTGCATTACCATCTCAGCCTTGTTTGGGCAAGAGAAGAGATAAGTTACGGTGGGCTCTGGGTAGAAAGCGTAAGGCTCAAGACGAGATTGGGAGATGGAAAGATGTTCAAAGCTCAACCAGCGTGACGTTGCTGCTGAAAGCCCATGATAAATTGTTAGTGGCCATCCTCTGTATTGCCAACTTGAAAAAAAAAACCGCAGACTGATGCATTGGCAGGAGGGAGCTTACGGAAATTAAGGAGGCTCTAAACGAACACTTCTCAGAGCAAGATCAAAAACTTGCTTTCTATGACAGTCGAATGAATCGATTGGAATTAAGTGAGCAGTTATTTGAGGCTTATATGCGAAAACAAGAGTTACGTGTGCTATATGAGAGATCTCCCTCGGATTTGAAGCGGCGAACATCTGCCAGCATATATAACTTGATACTCAGCCTCGGCATCGTCTTACGGCTGATTGTCTCAGTTGACGACTCCCAGACCATGTATCGTGTCATGGTCCAATGGCCGTTATTCTATGGTATGGTCCTTGTCTGGCACATGAGTATCTCCCGAGGATTGCCCACAGGGCGTATGCATATCCTTAGACCGAGGACGGAAATCCCGGCCAACTCTGCTATCATCACAGCTTGTCTGAACAACGACATTGAGTGTATCAAAAAGTTATTCTCCAGTTCTCAAGCGCATGTGAGCGACGTTACGCCAGATAATCTCACACTTCTCCGTGTAAGTTGCTTTCACAACTTGACATCGACAAACACTAACGCTCCGAAAGTTTGCCATTCGTGGAGGCCATTATGAAGTGGTCAAACTTCTGCTAGACAATGGGGCAGACCCAAATCAGACCTTCGGAAAATATGACACCTCTCCCTTGAATAATGCCTTCCTTAACGGACGTGTGGACTTGATTCGCCTGCTGCTTAGAGCGAAAGCCGATCTGCATCACGTGAACACCAGGACTTGGACAAGTCTCTACTATCTCTGGGACCCGGAGCGGCCACATCATTCCACAACGTCTGAAATCCTGGGCTTGTGCAACGATGAACACTATGAATTCTGGAATTTCAGAGATCTCGCAGGCTGGGCACCGATCAATAGAGTTGCGGCATTTGGCCATGCAGTCCACATCAAAAAGCTCTTCAACATGAAAGTCATCAAGCGCGATGCTAAGCCTTTAACTGTTGCTGGCTGGTCTCCTGTACAATGTGCAGTGAGATTCGGCAACTTATCAACATTCGAATATCTCGTCAAGGAAACTCTGGCTCGTTTTGACACGTTTGTGGACCTGGAAGACAAAAATGGATGGTCCCTTTTACACCTCGCCGCAGCAAGCGGCTCGGAGGAACTGATCACAGATCTATTATTGTATGGGTTGAGTCCAGACGCACTCTCGGATAGATCCACTTTATGCCTTCCAGAAGAACTAGACAATAGGGCTCTCACACCACGTCAAATCGCAGAGCATTATGGGCATGTCAAGCAATATGATAACGCGTTGAGAGCAGCAGGAAACTGGGGTCACAAAAATCCAAACGAAGTAAATGGCAACAATCTTTTGAGAGAACTTAGATAACGGACAGAAAAAGATAAAGCTATTCATGACAAAGCTCCCCCAAGCCGAGTTGAGAACAACACAGCCTGCAAGATAGAATCCCCGACCAAGAGCTTGGATACGAACTCAAAGTACCAGCTCTTCCTAAGAGCTCGGCAGCTATAAGACGAAACTATGCAGTTGGGTAAGAAGAAAACCGCCTAGAAATCCTCGCATTGGGAGAGCGTGCAGCTCATCGCCCCACTTTTCCTCTTATGAAGCCGATTGCATAATTTTTCAATTTGGAGGCATAACAGCTCCGAAGTATGAAGAGCATTGTAACGGTGTATCGGGCCCTTTCCCTTTACGCGCGAATTTTTGCCAAGTCGACGATAGAATAATAACTGCAGCTGTTGAAAATAATGATGCTACATGGACTTTCCCAGAGAGTCATCGTCGGCTCCTTCCTGACCTACACTTGCGGACAAGGATCGATCATGGGTTTCGCTGATTCGAGTGGTCGAGAAGTCAGAAGCAAAAAAACAATTAACGTATTCTAAAATATAGAACGATGACTAAGATTTTTGGAAGTTGCGTTCAAAGTTTGGCATGAAGCCCAATTCTAATTCCACCCTGCTAGATAGTCGCACCCTTCCTTCAATCTCACCCTCTAGGTCTGTCCATACTATCCCTTACACTGTCAACCTCATACACTCGATAGCAGCATCGCCAACTCATACCCTTCACTCATCAATTCAATGCTCCGGACTCGTCCGTATATAATGTTCTGATATGATCCTCCAAACAACTGGCAACCATCCGGTTGGTGCGATATTTCGAAGTGAGATGTGGGCCGGCATCCGAATCGCTCTGTTTCAAGTACATTGTTCCCACAGGAGCCGCACTCTATCCCCTCAAGTTCCAAACACTGGCTGCCGCATTTATCATTCGATGCAATTTGTTTCTGATCTTCGGACCTAGGAAAATCGTCTGCTGGGGACCAAAGGCTTGGCCCTTCTCATTTAAGCCATGTGCGCTTCCTCATTCTCTCATGTTCCGGGTTTGGCGAGATCCGACATGCTCAAATGAAGGAACAAAATCTCTCACCCCGCGAATGGGTCTACGAAGCCTCAATCTATATGGCTTCAAGTGGTTCATGAATCTCTTCATAAAAGCTTCTCTTCCGCGTCGTTTTCTGTTTTCTCCTCAAGCATTTGTCGTTCTCTATATTCTTTCCTGTACTTTGTACACTGTCACTCCTTTGCGCCATGCGCTTTTCAACTTCTTTCCTTGTCGTCACTGGGCTGGCGATAGTATTTGCAGCACCTATCAGTCAAGATGCTTATGATCCCGACGACGAGTGCGATTTCGAAGGCTTCAGCAGTCGACCAGTCTTATCTCATACTTTCACACGTTCAGCGCATTCTCGCAGTGCAGGTGCACCCGTCACTTCGGCTGCAGTATCACCAAGCAGCATCACCATCGCTAGCTCAAGCAGTATAGCTGTCTCTTCCCCTGTTGAGGCTTCAAGCAGTGCAGCTGTCTCCGCCGTCCAAACTTCCGCTAGTAGTGTCGCCGCTGTTGTCACATCTGTACCCACGGCCTCGGCTCCTTCCAGCGCCAGTAAAGTTGTCCAATTCAGCACCGCAACCGTCGTACCCGTTGCATCTACAAGCTCAGCAGCAGGAGTTGCCGTTTCAGCATCAAGCACCGTTGTAGCCAAGAGCTCTGCATCAGTATCTTCCAGCGCATCCTCATCCACCAGCACCGGAGCCCTGGAGTTCCTCGGTGTAAATGAGTCCGGTGCTGAATTTGGCACCACCTCTATCCCAGGTACCCTCGGTACTGACTACACTTGGCCCAACACCTCGGCCATCCAAACCCTCATGGACAAGGGCATGAACATCTTCCGTATTCCATTCCTCATGGAGCGTCTTGCACAAGGGACCATGGCCGCCACCCTCGACGCCACATACCTTGCCGCATTGAAGACCACCGTGGAATTCATCACCTCAGCCGGAGGCCACGCTATTGTCGATCCTCACAACTTCGGACGCTACGACGGCACGGTCTTCACTTCTACATCTGACTTTAAGACTTTCTGGACCAATGTCGCTACCGAGTTCGCAACGAACGACAACGTGATCTTCGACTGCAACAACGAGTTCCACGACGAGCCTTCCAACACCGTTGTTGCGGATCTGAACCAGGCTTGCATTGATGGTGTCCGAGCTGCTGGTGCCACCACACAATATATCTTCGTTGAAGGCACTGTACGTTCTCCCCCATCTACCTTTCACTCATATTCTTAGATCTTAGTGCTAACATGCCACAAAAAGTCCTATACCGGAGCCTGGACCTGGATATCATCCGGCAACGCTGATGCAATGGGCAACCTCACCGACCCCTCCGACAAAATCGTCTACGAAATGCACCAATACCTGGACTCCGACGGCTCGGGAACCTCCTCTACCTGCGTCAGCACCACTATTGGCGCTGAGCGTATCGCTGCCGCTACTTCCTGGCTCCAGGAGAACGGCAAGAAGGGCATCATTGGAGAATTTGCTGGAGGAGCCAACAGTGATTGCGAGACTGCCGTTACAGGAATGCTTGATGCTTTGACGGCTGCTAGTGATGTGTGGATGGGTGCTCTTTGGTGGGGTGGTGGACCATGGTGGGGCGATTATATCTATGGGTTTGAGCCCCCGAGTGATGTGGCTTATACTCCGTATATTGATATCCTGACAAAGTATATCTGAGCGTAGGATTAGGACATGATTGAGGCGCTAGAGTAGTGGGATATATGGGGTGTGGGGTATTGGGAAGATCAACGCTTGGTCGTTGATTGCTGATTTCTTGTATATACATTTTCTTCACTTGAAGAGATTTCTCATTTCACGACTTAGTTAAAAATTGGCAAGCGTGTTTTTCAACCATCTACCAAGACTAGAAGAACGTGGTGTCTGAGCAGTCGATCTTATGTAACTCCACTTCATGTCATCAAATGATTTTGATTTTGAAACAGGGTTCTTGATGGCTAGACAAGGCTATGTGTAGCAAGAATAACGGACATGATCATCACAATCAATGCTGATGAGTGATGAGAAAGCTTTGCATTTCTATCTTAGACTTCCTAGCTAAGCAACCCCTCGAACACCGTCCCCTGAAAAACCTCCCTCTTCTTCTCCCACGCTCCTACGATCCAATCCCTCCCTACCCTTACTACACCTTCAACCTGCTCCTTAGTTCCCCATCCTTGAACCCTACTCCCCCAACAAACCAAATGGGTCCCCGTATGAATAATCGTCTTCCACTTCATCTCTTCGTCCATCTCTCCATATCCTTCGATGAAAAATTTGATTAGCCAGAGACCGGCGTCGATGTTTTTGAAGTGTTTGAATTCGTAGAGTTCGGCTATCATTTGGCCGAGATCGAAGGCTGGTTGGGAGAGTTGGGAGAGTTCCCAGTCGATTATGAAAAGCTTCAGGGGGGAAGATGAGGGGTCAGGGATGGGTCCGGACGGAAGGAGGATGCTATGAAGGTCAGTTTTATTCAACGTGAAGTCTTAGTATAGTAGGTGCGGGACAAGCAAGAAAGGTTAAACATACTTTCCACTCCAGAAGTCTCCATGAATCAGTTTTCCGTCACTCTCATCGAGTTCCTTCCTTACACTCTTTCTAACATTCTCAAATACCTCCCTACTCTCCCCAAGAATCTCCTCGAAATTCGGAATCGTAGCAACAAGATTCTCATAATTAATCCTAAATTTTAAGTCCCTCATCTGCTTATTCTCCTTCATCACTGTCCTCAAACCTACAAGAAGTTAGTATCATGTTTTCCAGAGAGGCGAGAGCTGCAGAGGATGAAATCTCAAAAGGTGCGCCAACACAACAAGACTGAGAAGGTGTGACAAAGAAAAGGGTCGATTACCCTTCCTCTCTTCCCCATTCGCCCAAACATGAAAAGTTTTAGCCCAAGAACCTAGTGCAAAGCCTAGACGCTGGCATTGAGGTTGAGTGAGGGTAGTGGAATGGGATAGGACGTAGGTTTTTAGATCGAGGGAGGAGGGGAGGTCGGAGTAGACTTGTGTGTTAGTGAGGGGGTCGAATCTGTAGAGGTGGGGTGTTTCGACTTCGACACCGCCTTTGAGGAGAGGTGTGAGGGTTTTGAGGGCTGAAAGGATTTGTTGCTCGTAGTCCTGGGTTGTGTTAGTACCTGTCATGTGTCCGATCAATTTTTTTAAGGAAGGTATTGGAAAGTGTAGGGAGGGAATTAATAAGAAGAGAAGAAGAATATTATTAAATTACGCATCGAGAATCAGATAACTTGAAATTCGGATTCGAAGCAACATAAGCTTCCGTATGCTTAATCACCACTGTCTCCGTCCCGTCTTTCAACGGCGTGACCAGAGTCCCCCGATACACAAAATTCGCTGTCCCTCCCGACAATTTCACTAGAGTAGAACAGGCGTAAGGGCCATCATTGATGCTTTCTTGAACCTTCTGAATAATCGCGTCTGGAGAATTGGCTGCCATCATGTTGCTACTCGAGGTTGAACTGTTCTCGCCCATTTTTTGGTCCACTTGTTAGCTGAAAGTGAATGTAGTCTATGACAGAATTTGAGCCAGGAATGAAGTGGTTGACAACGAGAAAATGAAATGAAAGTTGCGAGTAGCTTGACTTTTAAAGGGAAGGTAAAAGAGTGATGCTCCGAGGGACTTGCAGGAGGAGGAAGTTGTAAGTGAACAACGTGACTTCCAATTCCAGCAACTCCCCGTCGAGCAAGCCACGCTAAGACATCGTGCATGAGATGAGTCAGGCCGCTTTGAGAACTGCAGTCTGCCGCTTCAACTTCCAATCAATCTGCAATTGAAGCTGATATCTTGACTCACTTGAGCTTCGTCTGCCCTCCTGCATCGGGTACGAGATTCGATGGAGCATCAAATCCGAAGTCGTCAGATCGGACGAAAAGAAGTGAGAAACTAGTCTCTCGAAGAAATGGACCAATGAAGTGCCACACTCGTGACCCATAGAAAAAGCAAGCAACACCGAAGCCCTTGAATAAGTTGTCGAAGTCCATAATATCATACGTATAGCACTAAAGCTATCCTCTCTCGAGTATCGAGCCACCATAAGACGCCCCCGGCTAACCTATGATCTAAAAGCTGTTCCAGTCCACCGTCCAGTCAGACATCCATAACGCCATGCTAAAGCTCAATTCTCAGCAAACAAATACAGTCGCCCCATAATTTTGTCACCCACTTCGCCTCCCTGTGTTAATTCATTCTGCACTCTCAAACCTCATCCCCAATACCCAACTTCCCTCAAACTCCACTCCTCTCCTAACCCTCGTACCAGCTTTCTTCCAAACCGAAGCCCCTAGACCGAGATCGGCGACATATAGTTGCCATTCCCTACCTTTACCAATTGCGTCCTCATCTCCGATTCCCTCACCTAGAGCCATTGCTTCAAGCAAGCCTTTCTTTGGCGCAGCCATTGCAACGACGTAGTTAGCGTGAATATAAAGCTGTCTGCCATCGATAATGCTGACTTTACCGGTTGTGGGATCAATGCCTGTTGGGACATCGATAGCAAGAACTTCTGCCTTGCTTCGGTTCGCCCATGCAATGAGTTCGTAGGCTGTAGCTTGATCTCCCGTTCTGAGCTCTTCAAATGATATCGTGAGACCGAGGAGCCCATCAATGATAAGCTCAACAGGAGACGCAAGATTCTTCATGTACTCAAGAAGTTCTGTCTTCGTGACTGCCTTACCTCCAAAGCTACGGAAGACCTTGATTTGACGTCTAAGGCCAACTAGGAGTTCGGATTCGCGCTCAAGTCCAAGCACACAAACCGCAACACTAGCACCGTGATTTCGTAGATGCCTGGCGGCTGCAACTGCTCGTAGGCCACTCTTGTTGTTGCCCGCGAACACGACGACGGTTGGAATGACGACGTTGTTACCAACGTTCAAGCCATCCGTCCGGGTGTGCAAAGCACTCAAAGCAACCTCAGCAATACCCCTCGCAGCATTCTCCGTCATCATATCCTCCGACAAGCCGAGTTCATTGTCCGCAATGTTCTCAAGATTGAGCATCTGAAGGGCTGAAATTGGTTCACACTGTCGATCAGATGGCACCAAACGGAATACAGCTTTCGCAGTGGTTGGCATCTTTGGGAGGTTAGCAAAAGCGATATGTCGCTCTTTCTTATCACTTACGGAAAGCGTTCGAGCTGGTTGCAATGGTTGCATACCAGCGCTTCCTTTCCGAGAGATGGGTCGTCGGTTGACAGACAGCTTGCTCTCAGCCCGGCGAGAATGTCGGCCACTTCCAGAGCCCATCTGACTTGCTCTTTCTTCGAGCTCAGTGTCATCTGCTTCGCTTTTCCAGGCACCGTCCTTTGCCTTGCCATTACCATTCGGCATCTCGAGCACATTCTCGGTGTAGTGTAAGTTCTTCCCACCAGCTGTACCCGGCTTGGCCTTCGGTAGCCTATTATGTGCAACCAATCGATCCTCGTCGGCTACACTGTCCTCGGCGTGAATCTGCTCGAAGACAGTCCTCTTGTCGAACTTCGCAAGGTTGTTCTCAAAGTCAAAATCTCCCATCTCCTGCACATCCGTAGCATCCTCAGTTGCCCACCCACTCATCTCCTGCTGCTTCCTCAACTTCCCCCTCTGTCTCGGCCTCAAATTTTCGAAAGGTTGGAAGACATCAGTCCCAGTCGGCTCCAGCAATGGAGTTTGTCTCCAACCTTTCGAACTCTTCGTCTCTTTCGCCGGTGTAGCCTTCGGATCATTGGAATTCCTCTCACTCTTCTCCTTTCTCCGTCTCTCTCTGCGACCCTTCTTAGGCGCTTTTTCAGGTGCCATCTCAATTGGTGCGAAAGCCGCAGCATCCAATTCCTCAAACGCTAACTTATCCCCTTCATCCTCATCCACTTCCTTCTTGATGTTAACCTGCTGCAAAGTATCCACCAAAGTAGCAGCCGGCGTAATATCCCTAACCGGCTCCTTTTCTCTTCCTTTCTCCCTACTAATAGCAGTCCGCTGACTCTCCGTTCTCTCCATTGAAGTAGAATTCCATTGTGTAGGTATAGTCGGTCTCACATTAATCGTTGGCGTAGGTCGTTTCCCTACACTTAAGATCGCTGGGTCTTCGAAAGCCTGCTGTTTCTGGGTGGAGGGGAGGACGGGGATAGCTTTTGGAGTTCGAGCGGTAGGAGGTGCGTTCTCGTCGCTCACGGCTTCGACTAGGTCGACGATTTCGAGGGCGTTGATGGTGAATTCTGGGAGGTATTTACCGTTTGCTGGGCATGTTACTATAGAGAGTGTATGTTAAGACTTGAGTTCGCGGCAATTTGAAAAAGGCGAGGAATAGAGGGAGAGGGGGTTTACCATTGCGCAGAGTCAAGCTCTTGCCTGGTTCAATACCGCTGACAACTCCTCGTAGTTGGGCGCCAGGTGGAGAACTGAGCGTCACCAACATGGTGAGCCCAATAAAGGTGTTCGACATGGCTGGTACCGTGTCTTGTGTTCCACCCTCTCACGACCCTTCAAAGGTTCTTGCTGCAAAAGAATAGGAAGGGATGACGTTCGTGAAAAGTTAAGCTGTCGTTGAGGATGTGGAACAAGTATCCAACGCCCGGAGAGAGGGTAGGAGATTATGCGCTTGAGGTATTGTACGGAGGTAGGTGAATCCAGGAAGCGCGGTTGATTGTGTTCCTGGGGTAGTCGCAGTCGCGTGGGTGAGACAAAAGTATATTTTCGGGATGAAGCTGACGGCCCGCTGGTTTCTTGTCCCGCCGCTTGTTCTTATCGATACTGAAGTCGCTTTTTTGGTGGTGAAACTTCAGCTCAATCTCACTATCAAAGCTTGAAATAAATTGCAACGTGAATATATGTCAGTTCAAGGGTAACAATGTGTGTTCTGTCAATAATGTTGTTTGCATGGTTGAAAGCACTGGATTTGCTGGATCAACGAAAAATCAATTGCTCCTCAAGGCTGAGCACTTTTCCAATTTACAATCGTCACTTTCGGCTCAGATCTCTCCGAACGTGTTTCTTACAGGAGTTCCGTCCTAGCCCTAGCTAATCGACGGTGCGTCTCCAGAGTTGGGATGAAGTCCATGCAATGAAAGGTGCTTGTTTGACACTCTCAATTCGTGAACGACCAGTCCGCAAAACATCGGGGATGAAGGCGCTAGGGCTTGAGAATTCGGTTTTGTTTGATACATGTTCATTCCTGTAGTAACTATACCCCTATTCCTGCTGAAGCTGAAGCGACACAGATTCCACGCTTCGCAACCGCAACTCGTATCTGTGATAACGAGACCTCTAATCATGACGCCTTCCCAGCTGTTGGATGCCACCGAGCAAACCGTTCGCCATTGTGGGTTCCTCGAATCCTTGTACATCTGCCTACCAATGCTCTCGAGCAAACTCTAGCTAAGCTAAGAGATGCTATGATGGTCGGACAAGAATCAAACTTCGTAGTATAACCCTGACCGTAACCCAGACCTTCGACGAAAGTTATTCAACCATAAGCAGCCATTGCTTCCTCTTCTTCGTCAAAGTCATTGTATCTCGCCTTGGGCCCCTTCTTCTCCATGAACTTCTCCTCGTAAGACTTTTCCTTCCTCTGCGCGGGTGGTTTGGCAACCTTCGGGTGTTCCAGCGCTTTATTGACACTGTACAGACTATTATAAAATTCTCCAACTCTTGGATGAGCCATGACTTTGCTCTTGTCGAAGTTCTGAACTTCAAGTCCAGCTTGGCTTGTAGCACGACTGAGTGCTACATATGCCTGGCCCTTCTCAAATACCCGCTTCAAGTCGATCTTGACACGCTCGAGTGTCTGTCCCTGAGCTTTGTGGATCGAGAGTGCCCATGCGAGAATGAGAGGAAGTTGAGATCGTTGAGCTTGTATCTCTCCGTTAGGAAGTTCCACCTTCCATTCTTCGTGCTGTACCAGAAGGTCCCTACTGGTACCGTCGGGCATCGAAAATCGAACAAGAGGATACATCTGGCTATCTTTGGCCGTTGCCTCCTTCTTGGCGATTGTCGCTCTCATCCCCTGTTGTGATTCGGTTAGATCCTCAGTAGCGATGCTCGAATCCAAGATATCCGGGTCGTTGTCATAAATCTCAAACATAGCTTCCGTCTGGAAAGCCATAACCTTTCCCAGAGAGCCATTGACAAGACCATCATCCATGTTCTTGATCAACATTACTTGTGCACCTTTCTTGAGTTCGAGAACTTTTGGTGCCATCATGTTAGATAACAATTTCTCACGCATGGTTTCGTCTGTTATGCTTCCCGTATCTCTGGCTTCGAATTTGAAAGTCTTTCCAACCAGATCTCGCATCCTGAAGGCGTTGGCATTCTCGACCTCGTTTCTTGTCGGAAACCTGAAGTTGCATTAGCTTGTGTAACCGCAAGAAATGGAAAAGTGCATACAATTCAGTAGCCATTAAGGCGTCTCCATAGTCGATTTTTCTGCTCATTCTCTTGAATGCCGCAATCGTCTCATTAGTGATCTTCCCCAGTCGCATTTCGTTGAGCATGTTTGCAAATACTGTTCTTGGTCAGCATCGACGGCTTAAAGTATAGTGGAGAGATAATCACTTGGATCTTTCTGACGGAAGACTTCGGTCAGACCAATGGTGTGGTGGATTGCCGTAGCCCAAGTACCAGCATCAAAAGCAAATTTGACTGCTCTCCCTTTGTTTTCATAGTCAGGAACAGGGGGCAGCTGGAAGAAGTCACCCGTGATGACGAGCTGAATACCACCGAAAGGTCGACCATTGTTTCGCATTGCTCGTGCAATACCTTCTAACTTGTCGAACAAGTCTCCATCAACCATGGAGATTTCGTCGATGATAAGGATTTTGGTCCTCAACCAGCGATTCTTCGCTTTCTGATTCCGCTTAATCTTCTTGACGAGGGCTGGGACATCCTCCTTCCCAAGACCAATTCCCCCGAAGCTATGCAAGGTCACACCTCCGATGTTGCAGGCAGCCAAGCCAGTAGAAGCGGTGACAGCAACACGATCCGGCTCACGAGCGAACTTGTTCCGTAAATCTGCAATGATAGCTCTCATCAAAACTGATTTGCCTGTACCAGCAGATCCCGTGAAAAATACACTCTTTCCTTTGTTGACAACCAAATCTTTGACTCGTTCCTGCTCAGCACTCAGCGTGATCGGCGCCATAGCTACCTTGCCCTTAGCCTTGTGATGTGCTTCCATAGCCGCACGCATATCATCGATCTTTTTGGCTGCGATTTGCTTCTCCTTGAATCTTTTCTTGCTATCCTTAACCGCACTACCTGTAGTGTTCCACGGCATCTGCTTGTCTTTCTTATCCCCCGGGAGTGATGTGAAGGTCCATTCTGAACCTTTACCTTTCTTAGGGCAACTTGCTGTAGAGTGCCCAAATTTGTTACAGTGAAAACACTTTGTCTGTGAAGATGTTGATGATGCCAATTCTTCGATCGCATCATCTGCCTCTCCCTCTGCAGCAGCAATTTGGTCCTTGTCGGCTTTCTCCTTCAACCAAAACAAAGTTCTCCGCTTCTTTTGGCGCACGGGGGCGTCTTCCTCCTCATCTGCTGCTAGCTCTTCTTGTTGTCTCTTCTTCAGCGCACCTTGGGGAGTCCTTTTATGTGACGGGGAGGAGGATGACCAAGTCATTGCGCTACTCGTGGGATTCTGTGAAGAGGGAAGATGTTCGGAGCGCTTGAGCTGAGGTAGAGATAGTGAAGGAGCCGTCAGCTTCGTGGGATTCGGGGGTGGAGCCATGGACATAGGTAATTCGTACTCCATGTCGAGATCAAGGTCATCGTCATCGTCGAAATCATTGATGTCGAACTCGACTGGGGTGTTGTTGACTGATGGTCGTTTTGCAGGAAGAATATCCTCTCGTGTAAGATCTATAGTATCTGGGGTATTCTGGAAAGAGTCCTGCTTGCTGAAGATCGAGGGAGTATTGTAC
Organism: Acephala macrosclerotiorum; assembly: GCA_014904845.1. Classification (NCBI taxonomy): domain Eukaryota; kingdom Fungi; phylum Ascomycota; class Leotiomycetes; order Helotiales; family Mollisiaceae; genus Acephala; species Acephala macrosclerotiorum. Next base: position 135,399 of record MU119308.1, read on the forward strand.
GTCGAAGTAGTCGTAGAAGTAGAATTATAAGCATTCCGTTTCAGATTCGGCCTAACATTAGGTGATCTTGCTCGCAGAGGGTCCGAAGGATTCGAAGCATTGGTATAACCAGTAAAGCCACCAATCGACTGTGACGATTGGCGTGCCTTCTTGAACTGCTCGTCGACTTTCGCATTTTCGGCGGGACTACTAGAGGAGAAGAGTTGTTTCGCAAGGTCGCTCTTCGGTTTCGAAGTCTCATAGGACTTCGCGGCTCGCCCTAACATTGCGTCTGCAATAGATAAGTGTCGGATTCTAGCGTCGTGTACATAGAGGGTTGGTAGATCAAGGGGTCGTCGTGCCTGCCGCAAATGCGCATGTAGCCCTCGAGACGCAAGGGATAACGCCACAAGTGACCTTGAGCCCGGCGGCATACACTTGGTCTGAAAGGTGCTTGAGAATTGCGGTCAATCCATCAAGCGTTGCACCGGGTATAGTTATCGTGTTGGGTTTGGGATTTCTCAAGGTACTTTGCCTCGCGTCTCGTCAATCAACCGCGATTTAAATTTTAGCGTGTTTAGCGTGAAAGTGGGTTCGGAGGCGCACCCCTGTTCTAGTTGTTGTTTGCCGGAGCCGAGAGCATGGATGTGAAGGTAACAATTCTGGAGGTATTAAAAGGTCCCTACTGCTTGAAGTAATCTAGACCAGGATCTTGGACGTTGCTCCCGGTCCGCAACAAGGTCACAATCACAGCTCTACATAGATATCACGGTATCATTACAGTCTCCAGACTACACATATTTATGTAACTACCGCCCACCTGACTACGACAACAATGACCAAGCAGAGACGGATGAATTGGGTAGTCGCTGATAGTAGATTCGTGGACTCATGAGGACGAGAGGCGAATGAAGCCAGAATCAAAATGCCGAAATAATCCAAAGTCGACGCATAACCTAAGAAAATAACTTTTTTTGTCGACGAAGAATCACCTTCCCAACAGTAATGAACACAGAAAGTTGTAAGTAAGCGCATCTTGAAATGAAAAGGTCCTATGCAAGCATGCTGAACGGCCTAGCCGAGGTAAAGAGGCCAGCACGAGAAGAACAGATGCAGAATAAGAAAGACCGCTACCAGAGTTGATATCCCAATTCCCACGAAACCGCAAATAGTAACATGAGGAAACGTCAATAGACCGTGTAAGAACCGTAGGAAATCGTGAGGTCAGCCTTGGTAACCAGTGAAACCGCCGCCGAAGCTTTGAGCCGCTGGTGCACTCCATTGAGCAGTAGGAGTTGGTGCGCCACGGCCATATCCTCCAGCGCTAGCAGATCCTCCGTATCCACCCATTTGTTGACCTGCATATTGAGCTGGAGATTGAGCTGGTGGTCCGCCGTATCCGCCTTGCTGACCAGGAAACTGGCCTGGAGATTGCTGGTTAGCCATCGGTCCGGCTGATTGAGGTCCTTGTTGTTGAGGCATACCACCATATTGAGGGAAATATGCGGCAGGTGTTCCTGGGTAGCCTCCAGGAGTCTGTCCGCCTTGTGGGCTATAGCCTTGCTGCGGGAATCCATCACCACCAGCTGAAGTAGGTGCCTTATCCTTACCCCACTAAACCTAGTCAGTATCAATAAATAAGGGAGGAGTCAGAAAACTTACACTGCACTTTAGAGGACGACCATTGACATTGTAGCCACTCAATTGGCAGATAGCCATGGCAGCATTTTCATGGGTGTCCATCTTGACAAAGGCGAAACCACGATCGGCTTGGAAGCGGGTCTCCACGACGTAACCGAAGTTTTGGAAGAGAGGAACGAGGTCATTTTGGGTGGTGTATGGGGTGAGATTGCCAACATAGCACGTGGTTTGCCATTGGGGGGTTTGCTGGACAATCATATCGTAGCTCTGAACGCCATGGGTTGGGAAGTGATGGTGACCGAATGGAGTTGTAGGAGTCATGCCCATAGCAGACATTGCTTGCTGTTGAGAGATCGATGGCTGACCCTTTTGGTTGGCCCAGTTGCAACGAATTGCGCGAGAACCAAGCCACTCGCCATCCATAGAGCTCAATGCCTTCTCTGCATCCTGGCGCTCACGGAATGCAACGAAGCCGTAGCCTCGTGATCGGCCAGTCTTCATATCCCACATGACGCGAGCTTCGGAGACGGAGCCAAAGGCAGAAAAAGCTTGGAGGAGGACTTCATCATTGACTTCATTGGACAGGTCACCAACGAAGATATGGAAGTGGTTTGACGTATCCTCCTTGTTGGAAGTGTTGGATTGATACGCCCAGTTGACGCGGATTTCCTAAAGATCGAAGGTCAGCAATTTTCAAGAGACACGCACGCAAACGGATGCGCGAGAGGATACAAGAGCTACTGAACGGAATATTACTAACCGCCTGGTGAACACGTCTGCCGTTGAGAGTCTGCATTGCGCGTTCTGCTGCTCCTGGGTCGTCGTATTCAACAAAGCCGTAGTTGAATCCCTTCGACTGAAACTGGTACCGCGATTAGTATGCCGAAAATATGACGCAACAAGAAATTTTGGGAGGGGTGAATTGCTCCTAGAGCAAAGCTGAGGTTTTGTGAAATCCCTGTGAAAGAGAATTTGACGCAGCCTTTGGCGCTGGAATTCTCAAGGATTTGACAAAGATAAATTTGATACTGACAGCACCTACATTCTTGTCAGGAATGATTTTGACGTTCTGGACATGACCAGTGGTCTCGAAGATCTGACGAAGCACATCTTCTGTGACCCTCGGATCAAGGCCCCCAACGTACAATGCACGCTTATTAGGCTCCGGTGCAGCTCGACGCACAAATCCACCAGCACTATCGGGGGACATCATGCCTCCATTTTCTCCCATGGGTGATGTAATTGCAGTCGGGATCGGATTCGTATTTTGAGGGATGATAACCGGAGGAAGAGGTGGGGGAGGCATGTGAGGATTCGTTTGACCATTATGACCATTTTCGTAGCCCGGCGCACCAGCAGTGGTCTGCGGTGGCGGCGGGAGCTGAGCGCTCGTGGGAGGAGGACCGTTGTCAGACATCGTAGGAAATTCGAATATTCAAGAAAGCTAGACCGGAAGATTCGCTGCAAGGCTGTGCGATTTGCAAAAAATTTGAGCCACGGAGCAACTCTAGCAGAACACCGACGGAGATCGAAAAAATCGAGATTGTACAGAGGGCAAGATGGCAGAGGCACCGTTCAGTGATGTTGAACTGATGTTTGCAATCTTGTGACTCGAACGATAAGAAGCGCGACCTCAAACTCGAAAAACCGATAGACGACAGCGAAATGGTTCGATGAGGAAAGGTGAATGTCGACGATGAGAAAATCGCTTATAGAGAGCCCAGGTGCTGCTTGAGAGAGGACTCGACAAAGTACCTTCGAAGGAAGACGAGTGGTACGATAACGAAGCAGTATGGTATGGAGCTCTGCGACAGACCGAGAAGACTTGGGAAAGGAATAAGGCGACGACGTGAGGACGAGAGGACGGTGATGACTGGATTGAATGGAAGAAAGGAACCACGAGAAAGGGACGAGAGGAAAAGAGAGGGAAAAAACCGCTCGAAATTCCAGACGCCCGGCGATGATAAGAAACGCAGGATATTATTTCTTAGAGGTGGAGAGCGAGAGGAAGATATCGTGAGAAGGATGAGGAAGTTCTAGTGAGGGCTGCGCTGCGCTGCGCTGCACATCCGTTCGGCTCTAGCGCAGGCTTGCGGCAGGCGGGCTGCTGTGGCCAATGGGTGGGACCCTGCAAATTGGTACGTGAAGAGGCAATATCTCGTGACGATGGGAATTGAAGGGCACGGATTGTTTCCGAGAAGAGAGCTCTTGGTAAACCTGTTGCAATTAATGGGTATAGGTGGATGCAGGTGGGTATTGGTATGCAGGCCTGGTCCAAGAGGTCAATTCGTTGACGTGATGGATGATGCGAGAGCAGCAAGAGCTCACTTCTCGGGCCGCTCTCTGCATAGCACTATAAGTTCGATCGGGAGGGGCCTAAGGCAGGTACTGAAGAAAGAGGATCAAGAGCCTTTTGCTCTGTCGATCGATAGGTTTAGATATAGGACATGCTAGAGTGGATGCAACTAGTTTTCTAGAATTTGTCATTATTACCATCCCCACAATGAGCTGTATCAGTCGCTGTAAACGACCAAGAACCCAAAAGCCAAGACTCCAGCGGTCACTGTCCAGTGACTTTTCATGCAAGATGTGATGAGATGAACGGTTGTCGCTTCCAGGGGTACTCGCATGAATGATCTTAAGGAAAATATTCTGAGGAGATTGCCTCTCGTGAGGCGTATTGAATCCGGACGCTGGCAGACGAGGCTTTGGGCACAGCAGACAATACCTTCGTGTTCTTAAATGAGCAAATAATTAATTGAATCGTGCTCAGTTTATCAGCAAAGATACTTCAATAAGGTACTCAGGGTCCATCTGCGGGAGAGCTACAACCCAACTGCTAGGATATCAGCAAGAAAGTAATCGTCCTGAACACTACCATTTTTATTCACATTCTTCCTCCGCATGTCTTTTGACTCCATATTGCATCTTTTCTCCACTTTCAGTCACTTCAGGAAAAACAGCTCAAATGTTTCTAACCCAAAAAGCTCGGGGAGAAATAGCCTGTCGTTTCTTTAGCGTGGTACGGCAGGGACCTCCGCTGCACGGACATTTCATCGACGACACCTCAAGGCTGACGCTTGTGAGAATGCGAGTAACATCGCCAGTCCACGATTTCACTACGACAACCAAAGCTCCGTGATTCATAGCATTCACAAGCCAGCAGATATATCTTACCATTTCCTATACTTCTATACAATCTCCCCCGACCCTGCTGGGCCTCAAGTTCAAGATGTCGCAAATGTCGCAATCCTCATCTAGCCGACCGAAGAATCCCTTAGATACTCTGCAAGCCATGATTAACATGGTCGTAAGTAAACCCACCCATTCAATGAGATTTGAAACTGATCTCTTCTAGCTTATAGAAACTGGGAAAGCTTTGCGGAGCGCACAGAAAGAGAATGGACAGGCTCCCACGGTCGTCGCGTCCAGATTGCGAGCGGTTATACCAAGCACTATGGAGAACTTTCACACAGCTCTTGATGACCTCGAATGCGATATTGTGAGGCGCTTCCCCAATTGGATATGAGCTTCAAGTCTGACTAGTGAATAGTTACGGGCGAAGGCAGTGATTCAAAGAGATTACGAAGAGCTCCGAGCGAAACGCCTTGCATTGGAAAATCCAGAACCTATCATCGAGGAACCCGAACCCATGGCTATCCAGACGAATGACTCCGACATGAACGGAACACCATCAATGTTAGAGGACTCGCAACAAAATGCGGCAGCTACAATCAAAGAAGAGCGAGCACAAACGGGCAGCCCTGAGAAGCAAGATGTGCCAACCTCGCAGGATACCAAGGATGGGATATCTCAAGGCCAAAACGATATAAAGCCTCAAAACCCTACTCCTCCAAGCTCTGTGGAACGAAATGGAACAGAGTCTAAACCTACAGGCCTAGGAATCATCACAGACGGAGCATCAGCAGCTGGGCCACCAACCGCAGAGCTCCAGGATTCAGCCATTGACTCCCTATTCGGCGACGACAACGACACCAAAGACCAAGATAACGACAGCTCCGGCCTAGACTTCGCCATGGAGTTCCTCCAAGACACCAGCACAGATACCCAAGGCCAAGATCAATCACAAGCTCAACACAATGATTTCGACCTCGCCAATTTCGGAAGTACATCTCAAGATTTCAGTATGCCTGATATGAATATATCTACTGATACCAATAACACCAATGCCAACAATTCGAATACTCAGAACAAGCCTAATGACGATCTCTTCGGCATGGGTACAGCCGGCGGAGATGGCATGGATATAGACCTTACGGATCTCGGCATGGCTGGCGCCGATGACAGTGTGTTCGATGATATGTTCTTTGGTGATGAGAACAACAATCTGGGCGGAGGTGAGATGGAGCACGGAGCTTTCGACAATGAGTTCTTCGGCATCGAGTAGTCTTGCGATCTTCATTGTTTTAGATCTACGAAGCTTTATCTGTTCTGCGCTGGATCTATAGCTTGCCATTCAGAATGTCTGGCACTGCGAAGCTTTACATAGTACCATTCACCTGATGGCCATTTTTGCTGTCGACACTTTTTAGCGGCACGAAGCATTATCAGATATGTCACATTAGATCTATAGACAGACAATGACAGCTTGAAATTTTACTTAAAGCCGCTGGCCCATCTACTTACATGTATCGTCAGAACGTTGAAATATACCTCGTAAGTATACGACTTTCGATCGCCCGCAAGCTGCGAGGTGAGAATAGGTTCTTTGATCATTTCATTCAATCTTTGGACAGCGTCTGTCCTGAAAAGGGGTAGCGAATATCTCGCTTACGTCCTTGAAACAGAACTGAATTTCCTGCCTCAATACCACGAGACGCATGTGAATCGCCGGCGTCGTCATAGCAGTACTTCTGCAGCTGCTTTGGGGTCTTTATGAAGGTGCAGAGGGGATCGTTGCCTGCATAACTGCGTTCAAAGCTGAAGCAATCATCCTTCATCAATTTTTCAGAAAACGAATTGCGTTGACTTCTAACTGTTGACTTCTTTGTCTTACCTGGCATATAGCCTCTACTTCCTCTGCAACCTGGGATCCAGACCAATCTCAGGTTTCATACCCAATCGAAACACCACGCTGGTGCTTAGGGTCACAACAGACATTCAGCTTCTCCCCGACCTTCTCCCACGTCTGAAGATGTCACCTCCCCACCCTTTCTGCTGCGACGCAGCGATCCCCTACACAGTCAGACATCTCCACCAAATCCTCCCTCCAGAGACCAAGCACAGCCCCTCTACAAAGCCTCTGTCGCCCGGTCCATTGGTCACCTCGTTCATCCTATTTGTGCTGAAGAAAGATATGTCGATAGCTGGTGCTAGAGCTCAAGCTCCTGTTCTAGATGGATTCATAAACCAAACAGTCGCCCCTGCAAAAGCAGTACTTGCATACCGAAATCCACCTGTACCAGCTGAGACATTCCGGGAGTCGAAAGGAAGACATCACAAGCAGAACTTGAAGTCGGACGGCTCTTCGGAATCTGGTAATCCAGCCTTCATTACCCAATCAGATGCACCCGCCACCGCCAAGGCCAATCTTGAAGTCCCGACCATATTGGACGAATACGTCGAAGTATCGGAATCATCGCCCTCCGAACCAAGTCCATACTTAAAGAAGCACTATGCGCTCCTAGAACTCAAATGCTCATATCCTATCTTAGCAACTGGACATACCATGGGCGTGATATACGATTCCACCCGGTTCTTCGCTGCATGTGAACCCAAAAATAGCAATGAAAAGACCGTTCTTGCTCCAGATACTAAGGTTAAAGGACGAGTATGGGCTGAGGCGAGTCGTCAGCTTTCCTTTCATGTCTTGTATCTTTTTATCCTCAGATCTTTGGCTCGCAAGAACAACATTCCTGCCATACTAAGAGTTTGAAATGTGAACTGACAATCAGGTGCATAGATTAGTGAATTTGAATTCAACAGTGACAGGAAAGGATGGAGTAGTGGGTTTCCAAGTTGGAAGATGGCGGGTGAGGAGATGGAGGGTGATGGGGTGGAGAGGTTTTGGTGCGAGGTGCATAAGTGTTGGTGGGAGATGAGGGTTTGGGTTCTTGATTGAGGCTGGGATGAGAAGTTGGAGAGTTGGATTTCTGTACTAGGATACTGGGTTTGGGATGAAAGGATGGAAAGTGCTTTTGTGACTTGGAACATTACAAATGTGAGATGTATGTATTTTTGAAATTACTAGCATGAATGGAAGTCTCTAACAGTCAATCAAGACTCTGTAAATCATTGTCCTTGGATGGTAAGGTGAATACGATCCCCTAACACATATACCCAACCACTTTGCCCCTAGACCACGCAACATCGCATCCCACCAGAACAACGATCACCTCAACTTCAAAATGTGGTCCCGCTTTTCCAAAGCCTTACCAAATCTCCAGCTCGGAGTATCCTCCACCAGCCATCCCCACACTCCATCCCCATCGCAAGACAAACCTGCGCCTTCATCCTGGAAGAAGGTCCCATCTTCATCAACGCAAAAGATGCAACCCGCATCACCTCCAACACCCAAGATACCTCCAGATCCAAAACAACCATTCTGTTGCCCATCCCACCAAATCCCAAATCACTGTCCCGAATCAAACCTCCTAGCCAACTTCCTTCACGCCCTCGCAACCCGCCGCCAACAACTCTCCACCTCTTTCTCTTCCCCTTCAACACCCCAACTGCAACCACTATTCCCACCCGTCTCCTCCCTCCTAAAACGCTCCGACATCACCACTCCCTCCATCCACATAGTCGAATACGAAACCATCGTCTCCTCCCCCTCGAACTTCCTAAATCGGACCTATCACCAACGGTACTTCTTATCATTACCTAGTCCTAGTGGCTTGAATCGAAATCACCCCGAGTTCGAGGACGAAGACAGTTTTGTAGAGTTAACGATAGAGCAATATGAAGCTATGAGGGATAGGTTGGAAGGAGAATGGGCGTTTTTGAGTAAAGATGAGGTTCCGAAGGAGAGGGTGGGGTGGAAATGTAGGGAGTGTGGGTGGGAGTATTGTGTTAGGTTGAGGGAGATTGAGTTTCCTGAATAAAGGACGGAGGGGATTGGATACTGAGTTGATTTTTGGGCTGGGTTTTGGGGGTTTGAGGAAGGGGGTTTGAGTGGATTTGGATGGATTTTGAACTGAATTTTTGCGAATTTGTTTTAGACGAGCTAAGCGAGCCTTCCCCCTCTTCACGACCTTGCCAAAGGACATATCATCAAGAAAAGGGGTTATCAAACCAAACCCCTCACAAGTCCTTTCTAAACCCCAAACCTGACCTCAAAGAATGCCCAATCAACGATTCCCCTCAGTATCCCATCATTCATAGTCCAGTCCAAGCATGCTCTGATCCCGATTATTGGTTGAGAGTCGGTTCCTTGGCCGCTTCCCTTCAGCCTCGCCTCTAGCTCAGCCTTGCCAGAAAATTGTCGTTGCTTATTAATATGTGCAACAAAAATCCGAGAAGTCTTGCTGTGAATGGGACTTTTACTCTAGATGCCGTCGTATGGGGTGGGGGTTGGGGAGAGAGGGCAGATTGGAACCTTTTGTCTCCTCGAGCGGAACATCACGCTCAAGCTCAGTCTATAACAAACCTTATAGAGTAGGGCTGTACGTTACACAACCATGACCCCTTTCTTAAACGGCTACATCGAGAGAGCCGCAACGTGCTTCCTTGCTCACCGGTTTTGACGATAATGGCAGCCTCCGTAACAACTTGAAGAGCACTTGAGCTATGAGACTAACTAGGTACCTATATCTTCCCCATACTTGCTCATAAATAAAATCACACTAATGATGGACTTACGTTAGAAGTAAGAACTTGCAAAAGTAACAGTTTCAATGAAGTCATTTGCGAAAAGGATATATTGCCATAACCCCGCTAACTTCATAAAAACACATATCACTCATCAACCATCACCAGCAACGTCTCAAACCATCTCATACCCCGCCTCCTCACTCTTAATCCCCGCCAACCCAAGGAAAAACTCACTCAAACCCCATGCCCCCGGATCAGGAACCTGCTCGAACCCACTCCCACCAATATATACCGTCCTCCCTAGTGACGCCTTCATACCCTTGGTTCCCTCCGCTCCCTTCCTACTCGCCTCAGCCGCCTTCTTCAGATCCCCAGTATCAGCTAGCGTCTCGACGAAGGGATGTAAAGCATCAACTAGAGTTCTATCTCCTGGTTGGGCAGGTGTGTAATTGCGTAGGGATTCGGAAGCTTGCTGCAGCGCCGCGCCCCAGATCTTAGGTGTTACGTCGCCAGAACCTTGCTGGCGAAGTGCATGCGTTAGGGAGTTGAGGAAGATGGCGTAGAGGGCGCCAGAGGTGCCGTCCATGGTGTTTTCGACGACTTGGACAATTTTGTTGAGGTCGAGGACGGCGTCTCCGGAGAGCTTGGTGTCTGAGAGGAGTTTAAGAACGGCTAGTAAAGTTAGTATTATGCCCGTCTTTTTAAAAATGGGGGCATGATAGCGTACCTTCAGCACCACGCTTCAATCCTATGCCACAATCTCCGTCACCAACGACTGTGTCGTATTTGGTGACATCTGGCTCAGCAGCTACCATTCTCTCCAGACCTGCAGAAAGTTCGCTCTTGAATAATGCTGGGTCAACCTTCAATCCACTCGCCTTAATTTCCTCGTCACCTGCCGTAGCCCCTTCTCTAGTCTGGGTAGACTTAGCCTCCCAGGTCTCCTTCCTGACAGGTGCAGCCCAACCAGCAGCTTCGCAAGGAGCATCCAGCAGCTGTAGCATGCTTGGTCCACCAATATCTGTATTGACGACATTCAGAATAGAGATGCTGAAACCTAAACCATTCAAGCTCGTCATGTATGTTCCAGCTAGTATCCGGACAGGCTTGATGTTGTAGGTCTTCTCCAGCTGGCTGACGACTTCTGCAGTAATACCACCAAGCTCGAGAACACTGACCCCACCAAGGTTGTTGATCATGAGAACTACTTCATTTGAATTGACGTTGAGGAATGCTCGGTCTTCGTCCTTCGAGTCCAGCATTTGTGCCAGCATTCTCTTTACCAGCTCTGGTAGATCAACCTTCGCTCTGCCACTTCCAGCTTCATTGTGAATCCCCATCCCAATCTCAACCTCTTCTGCAGATAGGTTCTCCTCAGAATTTGGATCAGGTGCTGCTCGTCCCGGGACGTGAACATGGTCTAGGGAAGCTCCAACACTGACAATATTATCAGCAGTAAGTTTCGCCACCTTATAAACATCCTCCAAACTCGCGCCCTTCGCAGCCAACGCTCCCGAAATCTTATGCACCAATACCGTCCCAGCAATACCTCTCCTGCCAACCTTCCCAGCAGCTTTCCTCCCAACACCTACATCATCAGCCACAACCAACATCTCAACCTTCAGTCCCGCAGCCTTCGCCTTCTCAACACCCATCCCAAAATTCAGCACATCTCCAGTATAATTCATGACCGTAACCAAGATGCCCTTCTCGCCATCAACTCTGCTCATTATAGCTCTGCGAATCTGCTCCGCAGATGGAGAAGCAAAGATTGTGCCTGCCACAGCTGCAGATAGCAATCCATCCCCAACAAACGCTCCGAAACTTGGTTCATGACCACTTCCACCTCCTGAGATTATGGAAACTTGTGGTGTGTGACCCGGTCGTCTGTAGATAATCTTATTCTCAGTATCGAGGGCAACTGAAGGGTTCGTGATTGTCAGTGCGTGGAGAGCTGTATTCACAAGGTGGGTTGGATCATTGATAAAGTGTTTTGCCGACATGATTGCGTTGTTATTCGTTCGAAGCTTAGAGAGGAGCTGAGTTTGGGAATTCTGTAGATTAAAAGTTCCGGGAGACTGGGAGAGGAAAGAGTTTAGAAAAACAGACCTTCGGCTTATTCTTACCAGAGGGGTAATCAGACGACTCCAGCTGGATGTGGTAACTGCAAGCACTCCACAGCTTGGCTTGTGATGATTGAGAAGCGGGGCAGAAAGAGGGGCTTCTAATTCTCTGGGGTCGGCGTCACTTTTCCGAACTGCGGTTCACTCCCCGCTCTGCAGCATGCAGATTGAACGAACGCGCTAGGAAAAGCATGTCCTGTGCAGGTCGGACAAGGATTGAGCTCCAGAGTCGGATATGTATCTCGAAAGACGCAAATGAGGAGGTCGGAAGCCGGGCAAGGGAGGGGTAACTCTTAGTGGTTTCCATGAGGTTTGCAGTTCTAGAAGTTGCTCTCTCAAGAAAAAGGGGAGAGAAGAAATTCACCAACAGGCGTTCGTCTCAAGCCCCACATGTCTCCCCCACATCGAAGGAAGGTTTAGCACTCGGCTAACCTTCTCTGTCCATGAAGTCTTTTCCAACCTCAAAATAACCTCACAATTTGCATCCTCCCTCTCAGCCCCCAAACAATGGCGCAAAACGCTTCAATCGCCGTCCCAGGCCAACTCCTCGGTTCAATAACCGACTACCTCCCAGGACCAGGAACACACATCCACGCCCACAACCTCTACGCCTCAATTCTTGGCCCCGTCACAAAAACCAACCCCCCTAAGCCAGTGGGTCCACAAAAGCGTCCGACAAAGATCACGCCTGCTGCTCCGGTAATCCTCCCGACACTTTCCATCGAACGGAGTGTGTCCGCTCCAGCAGTCGTCAAAGATGGGGTTGCCAAGAAAGCAGAGATCTTACCGGAGGTGAACAGTACTGTGCTTTGCAGAGTTACGAGGATAAATCCTAGACAAGCTACGGTTGCGATTTTGATGGTTGGGGAGACAGTGTTGGATGGGGAGTGGCAGGGCTTGATTAGGGTGCAGGATGTTAGGGCTACGGAGAAGGATAAGGTTAAGATTTTTGAGAGCTTTAGGCCGGGTGATATTGTGAGAGCTGTCGTCGTAAGTTCCTCTCTCAGAATCGAAGAACGTAAGCTAATCTGAGTGTTAGATCTCTCTAGGAGACCAAGCCAACTATTACCTCTCGACAGCGAGCAACCATCTAGGCGTCATCATGGCAACGAGCGAGGCCGGCAATACCATGTATCCGGTCAGTTGGAAGGAATACAAGGACCCAGAAACAGGAGCCAGCGAGAGCAGGAAGGTCGCAAAACCTTTCTGAGGATAATATGGCATTGCATGAAGTTTACGAATCTGCATAGCATTGGGCGTTTGGGCGTCAAAAGAATACCCGTTATTGGCCTGATTGAAATGGAATGATGATCCGGTGAGGTGAAAGTGTGCTCGACCGCCATTATGTATCATGGGAAGGCAATTCTGTTGGTGTTTGCCGTAATCTCCTTTGTAACTGAATGCTGTTCTTGCCTGTTAGTAATTTTGGGATATCCTTCTCCCACTCAGGTCTTGGGATCTGGCACTGCTGCCAAATTTCATTGCCCGATTCGAGACTAGCACATAGTTGCGAAAGATCTCAGACAGATACCATAAATTTGCAACATCAGAGGAATTGCTACCAGGCATTCGTGGAATTCTCTCTTTGCTTGTGTCGTTGAATTTGATGCCTTGAACCGCTGCGTGGAAAAAACAAACTTCAATTCGCTTTATGAGCAAGGTGTGAGAATAAGCCTGGTCCTCCCAAGCGATTTTACCGGGGTAGAATCTTACCTTTCCTTGTCCAGCCAACTTCGAACGAGAGAACCACACTTTCGCCTAGATAGAAACCGAGTCTTGAATAACATCATATTCTCTTCCCTGTGACTTGCAAAGACGCGTTCGTCTTAGCCTTCTTGTCATCTTCGCGCGCAACCACGGTACTGCCTTCACGGTAAGCGTGAAATACATCTTTCTTCGCGAAATTCATATTGATAATTCTCAAGGCTCCTCAACGCGTGCATTAAACCTCCTTCCTGCTCAGTCCAGCCCAGAAACGAGAATATCATCGATCTGACCTCCTCCATGTCAGAAACAACACCGGAAGACCGCGACGAGCACTTCTTCGAGCTAAAATGGAGAGATGATCCACTACCAGGCAACCTCTAGCTTCCCGACGACAAGGGCCAGAGAACTCCTCGTCCTCCCGAGGTCCCCATAAAACTCAAGGACGCTGTCGCTGGAACTTACGAGAAGTCGGCACCTCGACAAAGCTTGAAGCAGCCTTTTACACTGTTCTCAAAATTACCTCCTGCGAGAGCTTATATGGCAATTTAGCCTCCCTGGACCACGAGTCGTTGAGATCTTCTACGGCGAGGATACAGGAGAATGCTAGTCGCCGTGCCCTATTCCGTCAGCTTTGCAAACCAATCATCAATCCAGAATTGCAGCTCTAAAAGCTTAAAAGATGCGGTTTGGAACATCTAAAGTTCCTGCGATGACTTTTTCAACTCGGGCGTCGATCAACTCTACATTGGAGTCGGAATTTCCATTTCCATTCCAGAGATCTTGATATTGCAAATATATTCTCTAAGGCTATCAGTCAAGAAGATCGCAAGGCAGTCGAGCACCTAGCCATTGATTCGTTCATCAACTATTAAATGCAAGATGAGGAGGATCCCGTTGCCAGACAAGAAGAATCCATGAGGTCTGTGGCACCTTAGAACAATCACCGAAATCTGTACCAAGGGGAATTATGACATGATTTTCTGCAATTCGCCCAGCCAAATTGGAGAGCTTCATGCGCGGTTGATGTCGCCAAGAGGACGAGCCATGCCTTGGTTTCTACGAGAGGATGAGGCAGTTGAATCGTGGGAGGGAGATCTCTCCGTTCCGTGGCGCAATCTAGAGGTAAACATAGAAGATATGGAAGACTACTTTCTTCTCAAGACGCAGCATTGTGTCGCGAAAACGACTTCTAAGAGACCCAAGATGGCGGGAAAGGATGCTACTGTTAGAGGATACGTTCCCGTACCGCAATTGTCTCTATCCCAAGGTGGTATCCTCGACGCTATACTCAAGTGGAAGTCTACAGCACTCGATAAGTATGTGGAACTTGGTTTCATCTTGAGCAGAGCTAATGACGGGCTTCTATGGTTACCGGAAATGGTCTACACTTCTCAGGTACCTTGTAGCTGCCCGATGGGACACGAATGGTATTGGGGATGGGATGATCTTCTGATAGGAACTTTAAAAGAGCTAGCAAAGAACGACTTCGAAGCAGCAATTGCCGGGGTAGAGCGTCTATGGGCTTTCGAGATGCCGGAACAGAGAAGAATATTTGGGTCAGTCAGCTTAATAGAAGGACGAATTCACAGTTTGCATGTACAGAGTTGCTGTTGTATTAAGCTATGGGAAAGAATTGGAGAGGAACAGATCTTTGTCATGAATGCCACGAGAAAATGGATCTGGTATTACTCAGACAGACTTTTTGAAATCAATGTGATATCAATCCTGTCTGATCCTGTTGCTCCATTTCCGCCTTAGCTCGAGAGAAGTAGCACATTACGAACCTAATCCCTAGTAACTCCCCTCCCAGAACAACTCCAAAACACCCACCCAGACCCTATCACTACCCCCTTAACCTCCTCCAACACCTTCCCAAGGCCTTACTCACCATCCTCAACATTCTTCTTCTTCTTCTTCAACTTCGGCAACCTACTTCCTGCACTTCCCAAACTCAACCCCTTCAACCCATGCCCACTCTTCCCAAACTCCTTCCCCTTCTCCGACTTAGCCCCGACCACAAAATCCCACTCCTTAACCCCATCCCCATTAACCACAGAATCTCTCTCATAGCTCGGGACATCATTCTCCTCAAAGCCCGGAGAGCCACGAATCTTAGCAAGAAGCGCATCAGTTCTCAGTTGTTGCTCGAATTCAGCCTCTGCCTGCTCGAGTGCTGCCGCTTCAGCTAGTTGGCGTTGTCTCTTCTACTCTCCTATATCAGCTTCGACATCTCCCTGTTCCTCTGAATCCAACTCTGAATCTCTATTAAAGCAAAAACGCATGGTTTCTAGATCGAACCAAATCGGGGGCAAGGCAAGAAAACCCACCTTCTCAACCCCCATCAGCCCCTCCAACCTCACAATCTCCCCATCCCACCACTTAACCTGTCGTCTAATCTCCCTCATCCTATCCTCCTTCTCGACCTTCTCCTTCCACTCCTCATCTCTCATCTGCTTCGCCCATCTGAGGACCAAGAACAGGTTTACGGCGATGAAGAGGAGACGAGTGCCTAGGATACTGGAGGGACAGCGTATGAATTTTTCGTAGCCGAGGTGTTGGATTATTGTTCTGTTGAGGACGGCGATAAGGTAGGCGAAGGGTATTGCGAGGAGGAAGTTGTAGATTACTGGTTGGCTGTTTGTTAGCTAGAGGTCTCTGGGAAGAGGGGTAGAGGAAAGGGGCAGGGAGGAGGGTGGTATGGAGTTTGAAGAGCTTTTGCGAAGTCTCTGCTGAGCAAGATGAGGAGACTTACCAAGCGCAAGGCTAGGGTTCGTAAGATCGAAAGCTGATTTCTCCTTTAGAGGCGCGGGAGGAGGCGGAATCGGGGGACGAAGATCGACTTGATTGTCAGACATTTTGATTTCTATGTCTTTGTATTCTGAGAGACCGTTACCGAGTTGTTCTGGAAATGCGATCGTGTTTGCAGTACCTGGCGCAGAAAGGGTTGTAGTCCAAAGCAAAAAGATGGAGGTGGATCGAGGACGGAGGTTGAAGTAGCAAGCGATGATGGCGGTATTTAAAGAAAAGGAAGGTCCGACCAGAGCTATCGAGCAATTCACTTTTCTGGGAGCTCCAAAAGCAAACAGCATCAAAGCAAAATGACTTATACATGGGATCAAACCATTTCGACAACGAAGCAGGTAGAATCATGCATTCATTACACCAGCTGAAACCTACAAAGACAGACCTCTATGAAGTGGAATAATACAAACAACAACTAAGAATGCTCATTATGGAATCTTCTCAAACCGTATAATACCTCAGCCAACACTGCCTCCACTCCACCTGCTTTAGTCCCCTATATTCTTCCTTTCGATATCAACAAGCGTCCGCAGCGTCAAGAGCGCTCATTGTCTGCTCCACCCACATAGTGTATTCCTACCAGTAATGACATCTCCAACATCTCGAACTACAGTATCAGTACTAATTTCTGACCCCTCCGACTCTGCGGCCCCATCGGTTCCATTAAAGACCTTCCGAAGTCTTTCTGTAGCAGTGAGAGATTCTGAGTGACCATCTGTTCTGGCGGCGTCAGCCCTGTCGGAGAACCTGGACATGGTGCTGTATGCCAATTGTGTTGACGTGCTTCTCGAAGGTGATTTGAAGACCATCTCAAGCTGCTTTTCAGCCACCTTTGCCCTTGTTTTCCACCTCTCCAACTGTTTCTTAGCTTCTCTCAACTCCTCACTCAAACTGCCTATGTCAGAATGCTTTCTAGCTTCGAGCTGCTGCTTCAGTTGAAGTGCTTCCTCCGTCTTCGCAGAGAGTTGCTCCTGAAGTCTCTTGATCTCATGATAGAGGACTGAGGTTTTGCGACTTGGTGGTGGACTTGTTGGGCTAACAGGATTGGAGAATGTATCTCTGAACGGCGATTCAGGATGAACATATTCTGGCAAGTCTCCAATCGCAGCGCGGGAGATACGCAGAGATTGTTGCGAATGTTGTCTAGGCATGGGAAAGATCCTGAGCTCTCCCGCAGGACCGTTGAGCTTTGTAACACCAGATGCCATTTCTTTAGGAGGCGGATGATCAACGAGGTTCGAAGAAGGACCTCCGGCATTGTTGTCCTCCGAAGAAACTTCGGTCAGCTCGCGAACGGAACGTAGCATAGCAGGATGCAAAAGCGAGGGGGCAGATCCTCTGATTTCCGTCACTACCTCGTCCAGAGACCTGCGAATATTTGGCGGAGGCGTCAATGCTCGAGTAGTGGGCTTAGCAGCTCTTCGAATGACTGTATCGGTAGGACCAAGTGATTCAGGTTCTTGGACTTGCGATGGGGTACGGCTGGCATCCTTCGACGCAGGCCCATCAAAAGATCTCTGGGAAGATACAGCCACTTGAACTTTCACTCTCGGGATCTTTGACGGCGAGGAGGTTGATGGAAATGAATTTTCAATAGACTTCTGAGCAGGTCGTAGTGGAGTAGTATCTTCTAGCGATGTTCTTAAAATCCGTCTCGGTGCCGAGATTTTGGTTGGACTTGTATTTCTT
Source organism: Acephala macrosclerotiorum (assembly GCA_014904845.1). NCBI lineage: Eukaryota > Fungi > Ascomycota > Leotiomycetes > Helotiales > Mollisiaceae > Acephala > Acephala macrosclerotiorum. The sequence continues at coordinate 153,113 of MU119308.1, forward strand.
TCGGGGTTCATAGGATGAACAGCAGCTTCGGGGATACGCCGTGACTTTGGCGACTGTGGAGTTTTTTCAGACTTTCCAGATTTCCCAGACATTTGGGATCTGGTAGGTGATGGTTGATTGCTAGTGTATGGTGCCACCACCCCTTCTTTGGATGTTTCCTTCCTGCCCGAAGTCTCTCGTACAAGTGTTTTAGCTGGAGATTTTGTTGGCGATAAGGTCCCAGCAGGCACATCGGAAGCTCCTGCATCGGCATTGTCGTATTTTGCTACCAGAGCTGAGATCTTAGCGCTTGGGCTTCTGGGACTCCCGGTTCTCTTCCTTGGTGTGAATTGAGTAGTTTTTTTGTCGGGAATGATGGACACACGAGTTGCATTCTCTGGAAAAGCACGCCCACCTTTGGTTTCCTCGCTGTATTGTACTGGCTGTGTCTTGAAAGGCGAATCGCTGATCGCAGATGCCGAGCTCTGGCTTTTGAACCTAGGGCTAAGACGAGCTGGGGTTCGTTGTTCGTCCTTACTGTCCTTTTTTTGCGTATCAGATTTTCCGTATGACAAACCGCTCTTTTCTTGCTGCCGTAGAGCGGCTTTTCCAGTCGAGGTCTGACTCTGGTATTCAACAGTGCCGCTATGGTGGACAGATAATGCGATACTCTTCGGACTAGTTGAAATGCCGGAGTCATTGGCTGCTAAGTCCATGGTATCTAACGCCCGAGCAAGTTTTGCTAATGATGCCATATCTTCCTCGTGAGAGACCCTGGCCAAAGGATCTTTGCTCATCGATGATCTCTGGACGTCCAGCAACTTATTCTCACGTCGCAGACTGCCATCTAAGGACCTAGAAATTCTTCTAGGAAGTGCGAGATCTTTAGGATGTGGCTCATGACGAGGTTCACTCCCACCGAGTTTCCGCGGGCTCTTGGGGTCGCCCCCGTCAGGATCTTGAGATGATGTTCTTGAGATCGTTATCTCCAGTTTCGAGTGATTTGCATTATCTGAGTCAGAAAGTACAGAGCCGGGCATTTGATCAAATGGCCAAAATCTGTCGTGTATATCTACTTGCATGACTCGATTGCTGGTGTCTGTTCCTGCTGCCGAGGATTTGAGATCCGAACTTCTGCCCTTTTTTGACTTCTTGCTTGGAGTATCTTGTTTGCCGTGCTTGCTCTTCAAGATGTCCACTTTCATCCCTTCTTTCATCTGTGCCCGCTCAGCAGACTTGGTCAGCTTGTTTGGCCCTCGAGGAACTTCCGTTTTCGAATTCCGTGAATCGCCCCCAGAAGACTTGGTCGTTTCCTTTCGGGAAGACTTTGGGGGGTGTTGCTTGGTCCGAGCGAGGGGTGTGGTACCAGCACCCGAATCTGCAGTAGACGTTGCTTCGGTGGGATTTGTTCCTGTTCGAACAACCGTCTCAGAAGCTGAAGTCGTGTTCGAAATTGCAGAGTGATATTGCTGGTTTCCTCCGGTTTGGTCTAAGGAGTTCCCTTGTTCGATTGGATCATTATTCGGGGTCCGTTTGTGGTGGTGATCATGATGGTGCACTTTCTGCTGAGCTGGATTTGGCATTAAATGTTGCGACTTTCCTCGTGATTCGTTTAAGGAGTTCTCTTGTTCCACCACCCTCTTCATCTGAACATGTGTGCGGTGTTCATGGTGGTGTAATTTTCGATGTGCTGGATCTAATGCTGAAGGTTGCTGGATCTTCGGAGGGTTGTTCTCTTTGTCTGATGAAGATTTTGAGGTGTGAGTTCCGCCGGGACCTTCGCTTGGGCTTTGGGTAGGTTGAGGTTGTTGAACAGCTTCTTCCTCAGAAGAACTCCAGATTGTTGATCGCCGATCGTCGCCTTGGATGCCGCATTGAGTTTGAGTGGAAGCTTCCTTGGGACTCTCCTCCAAAGTGGGCGAAAGAACCGTTTTTGATGCTGGACGAGACAGTCGGTGATGGGAAATTGGCCTCTGTTTTGCTCGCTGCTTCTTGACTTTGAGACTGTCAATCTGATGAAGCGGCACATCATTATCCGACAAGAGATCAGGCACTCCGCTACGACCTAGAACTAAGGTAATGTCAGCCCACGGTGCTATGACGCAGCAAGAGAAAACTAACGTCTGTTAGGGGTGGGAGATACGCTTCTCTCTCTGCGTCCCCGAGGAGACGCAAATTCGTCCCAGTCCGGAGGTTTGCGTATTGCAAATGTCTCAGATGCAGATGGGCGCAGTAGTGGAGGGTTTGTGCTCCGAAAAGCAAGACTTTGCGTCCCTGCCACAACTTTGAGTGCACTTAAGTTCTTCATGTGGCGAACAACGTCTCGCCAATGAGTGATGACCATCTCAGTGATACTGTTAGCAACTTTGATCTTATCAACATGATTGTTGAACGTGGTACCCTCATCGCCACTCTTATTCGCCTTCTTCGACCGTTCTTTTCGAGATTTTGGCGGGCTGATCGGGAGTAAGATCAGACCACCATGAGGATTGACAAGTCGTACTGTATAGTCTTCCAGAAGATCGCCAACTAATAGTGGGCCAAAGACTATACCCAAAGGGCTGTATCCCATGAGATCTGATGTCGGTAGTGGTCGTCCACGCTCGTCCTCACGGGGAGCTGTCTCTGCTGCACGTCCAACCATAGAGAGAAGCCCAAACACCGCACAAATAAACTCTCGCCTGTATTGCGACCTCAAAGTTGCGACTGCAAGAGCAATAAGTCTCGCTCGAACTTTACTTTGCTTAGTCCGTGTCAATTCTGCATATCCGTGTAACTGGGTCTGGATCGAGATGAAAGTGTTGAAGAGGGCCAATGATCCCAGAATACCACCTGGGACTCCCGCGATGAACTTCTTGAACGCGGAGGCAACATCATGCGTATCACATCTGATATGATCTGGGAGCGTAGGACACCGAACAGTTCCAGCAATGACTTGTCCTTCTTCATCCATGGAGCAGTAATGATTGTAAAGTGCAGCTACCGCATTTTGGGAACCTGGTATTCGGAAGACACCTCTTGTGGATGGTGCTGCCATATACTTAGCAGACGTTATGTGCAGTGGGAAGAGTCTTACCATGCTGAATCAGGAACTGAGCTGTTGCACGGAAGCAAGTTGGCACAGCTAGACTACCGGCAGCATACTCGGTTGGCAAGTACAAGAGACTTAATCCACAAAGCCGAACAAGAGCCTGCAGATCCATGTCTTTCAGTTTATCTCTTTTCGACTTCATCCGAAGAGAATCACTGATGCTTCGCATGTGCTTGAGGTGTCGATCCTGTTTCTTCATACTCTGAGAGGAAGATGTTCGCCTTAGGATTTTGCGAGAGAACCAACTTGCTTGTTTCGCGGACGAAATGACGGAATCATCCTTCACGATTTCATCAGTCCGTGTAGAAGAGAAAAAGGGAGCATACTCACACTCGGCTCATGTTCTTCCGGCACAATCGATCGTACGCCATGCTAAAGCCGATGTTAGCAGATGGGACGCATGTGGGAACACTGAAAGTACCTTTCGAGCAAGGTGATTGAACTCTAGCACGAAGAATGTCCGGTCATCGACTTCATCTTGGTCGGAAAGGACATCCCCACTTGACGATGTCCATGTGTTGCTGGTGTGACCCGCACGCCTTGGTCTTCCTGCTGGATGTATGTCTGCCGTTAGCTCTGCCACTCGATGCTCATTGTCCGACCCATCGAACTGGTAGTGACTTCGGGAAGACCTGGTCGTGAATGTTGACTGTTGCCGCGCATGATTTGGTCTGTTCAACAATTCTTGGGCGATGGTTATCAAAACGGGATCTTGTTCAGGATGTTGCGCCATTGATAATGCTGTTGATGAAGAGCGCGGAATAAAGTCAGCATGATTGGACTGCATCATCATATGGTGTAAATTCGTCTGCAGATAATTGTAAAGTTGTTGTTTACAAGTTCTGTTGTTTCCATTGTAAGTAAGGTAAGTAGGTGCTCGAACGTACCTGCTCGATTGGGACGAAACTACATCTCAAGGTCATCATGCTTCAACAACACGATGCAGAAAGCATGACCAAAGCCAACATATGCGGATAACTCTAATAATTAAGCTCCTTCACCAGGAAAATTTCCGCAATGCAATAGACAGTGGAGCAAGGGGTCTGAAAAACAACAATGGTATTATTGACGAGAGGACCAAAGAGATCTAACGAACCTCGCAGCGTATATGCTCGAGTCTCGTCCCAACGCCATTTCGCTATGCAACGCCTCCATACCCCAATTTCGTCATTATCCATCCCATTTGTGCCTAGTCGTCAGTCTCCCCATAAAGAAGAACGTATTTTAAAATATCCGATAGAGAAATAACCCCCCTGAGTTTGTTCTCGTCGTCAATTACCACCAGCCGATGAACTCTAGATTTCCGAATGGTATCGAAAATGGAATCTAGTCTGTCCTCCTCACTGCATGTATAAATTCCAGCAAAATCTTCTGCCCTCTTTGACAAGGCTTCACCAGCGCTGGTCGTGAGTTCATCGTAAGCACCACCCTTGATGATAGCTATCACGTCCACCGCCTCGAAAACATTCAGGACTCTCCTCTCTTCGTCCACGATGGGAACACATGAGATGCTGTATTTAACCATCATGTGTATGACGTCGATTACTGAGGTATCCATGCTTGCCGTCTGCAAGTCGCCGTATGTTCCGAGACCGATTTCCGAGACACTTTTCTTCAACATTTCCGTTTCCACGACATTGACTGCTATAAATTTCAGTAGCCTGTATTGTGTTATGACACTGACAACCATCTCCCTGCCGGTCTCATCATCAGTATCGACTAAGGGGATACGCCGTGCTCGAGTCTTTAGCATTTGGCGACATGCTTCGTATAATGGTCGCGTAGGATGGACAGACAACGTCTCGAGAGGTAAAACACCAATGGCTTTCTCTATGTCTGCATAAGGTTTAGCCTAATACTTCTGGATTGTATGTATGACTGTCACCGACCTCTGAGACTGCTCAATCGGAACTGGTCTATCTGATTGAGGGCATCTGGATTTTGCCAATAATATTGGACGACGTTGATGTAGTCCGAGGTGGTCAGGAGGCCGGCGAATGTAGACGTACGGGAATCCCAGAGAGGGGCAGATACAATGCCTGAAGCGCCCATGTCAGTCGAGAGCAAGAGAAGCAGATTTCGATGAACGCACCATTTTGAAGGAGGATATTCAGGCTCTTCTTGACAAGGAGGTCGGTGTTGAGAATGATTAGTCGGAAGGAGAGCGGCAGCACATCGTAACTGGTTCGTTTCTTGAGGAAGTCCCTGATCGCAGTCTGCAGATGGAAGCTAGGTCAGCCTTGCGCACCTTGCGATGTTCAAGTTCTTTTGGTGATGCCGCTTTGCGATATGCTTATGCTGAACGATCAAGGGGCACTCACCAACCCGCTCAGCTGGTCCTTGTCAACTGCGGTCAACGGCTTGTCCTGCATTGCGCGATTGTGGCCTCGGGGAAGAAGGAAAGTCGAAGGTTGGGCAATCAATGATGGCTCGTGACCATACCTAGCGATGTTCGTTGGCGATGCCAAATCGACGGGATTGGGCCCCGCGGGCGGCCGTGTGTCTGGAGCCGTACTATCAGACATTTTGGTCGAGGGCGTCACATCGAAAACGAAAGGTCTTTTTAGGGAGAAAACACTGAAATTCCTTACGGTCTCAAAGACCTTGATGCAGCGGAGGTGTAAATATTTCAAAACTTGAGCCTTATCGAGGTTGAAGAACCTGTTCTGGCTGGTTTTAGGTAGAGATCGACGTGGGGGTAAATTTCACGTGCAGGAGCGGAATCTGGAGAAATCTCCGCAGTCTATTGGCTGGATCCGTGTTGGAAGTTCCTTGATTTCGTGCAAACGTTTCCCCGAAGCCGAAAAGTTCTTTCGAGGCTCCGTGGACCCGATATCAAAATGTTTGTTGGCATCAGACTTTGTGGCTGAAGTTTCTCGAACTTTATTTGTGACTGTACAGTACAGACGGCATGATGAGGCCTACGCTTGTTCATATCTCTTCTGCCCTGATTCACGACTTCGTTACAGAACAAATATGCTTCTGGGGACGATATCAGTATCTCAAGTGCCCACAGCCTTATCGAACATCCCAAGAGCTTTCGAGTTATCCGGCAATGAAGAAGGTTGAGAACCAAATTCCAATATACGTCCGTTCGAACAAGATGTACATATAACGTCCCACAAGACAGGAAAGCTGGCCTGACAGGTGACTGTCCTCAAGTTATTCAAGACATACGCAGGAATGGGAGCCTGAAGGGGGCTCAGTTTGCTGATTACGAGTATCAGAGTCATCTCATCACTCTAGACTAGGAGATGTAACTCTTCACGTGAAAATTAACTATAGATGTCATTTGAAAGTTGAAGCTAGTATATACTGAGACAATAGTCCAAACTTTCATGCCAAAAAATATCTATTGAGTGTCTTGCTTGTCCGGTCTCGCCAGGGTCAACCCGCGGCTCACGATGTACCTAGCCGCGTGGGAAATTGTAAACCTTTGAAAGTCCCAAGTATCCCCAGCCTCGTTTTCAAAGTCTGCCGATCCAATTCAGTAAATGTCTCTTGACCACCTCAAGGGAAAATCTCAGTCGTCTGATTTATCATATCCGCCGCGTGACGTGGTTGTTGATGGTTGCAGGGACCCTGTGAATTCGGAAAGAAAATAAACGAACGAACCTGCCTTGGCCTGACGAGGCAACTTCCGTCGTCAAGCTATCTGCATCTCAAAGGCAAGCTCGAAGGACCCTCACTCCGCACCAAACTCGATCGACTCCTTCTCTTCTTCGACTCTACAACGTTTTCTTTAATTTCGCTCACGCGCCTCATGTCTAGCTTTTCCTTCGCGATCGCACTTGACACTCCACATTGATTTTGCTTTGTCCAACGTTCCGCTCGCATTCCAACAACATTTGACCTCGACCAAGCTAGACCACCAGTCCTGCGGGACGACCACAATTTGAGATGGGTATCTGCGGATCCTCGTGCTGTGGAGGTATACACATTATACTCAGAGATATAGCAAAACTCGAGCTGACTCTGTTGATACAGGCAAATCTCGCGATGGCCTATACGAACCTGTCTTGGCAGAGAGCGAGCGGGAAGCAGTTGCAGATCTGCTGCAATACCTCGAGAATGTACGAATCTGAAGTTCGATTAGGAAGTCGCAATAACTGATGATTCCTCAGCGTGGCGAGACCGATTTCTTCTCTGGCGAGCCTCTACGAGCCTTGAGCACCTTGGTGTTTTCAGATAATGTCGACCTCCAACGCAGCGCGAGCTTAACATTCGCCGAGATTACCGAAAGAGGTACGTCTGCCAGAAAGATGTAGCGGGATGGATCTCTCTGAGAAGGGTCTCAAGTAATATGGGAAGGTTCTCTGGTTGGCCGCTATGTGCCTTGGAGATCTTTCCCTTAGAGCTTGCTGAGATAGCAGATAGTTGGCAGCAGGCTGACTATGATTCAGATGTCCGTGAAGTTGATCGGGATACCCTCGAACCAATACTCTTCCTGTTGCAGAGCCCCGATATTGAAGTACAGCGAGCTGCAAGTGCTGCGTTAGGCAATCTAGCAGTCAACAGTAAGCAGCGAGCAACTCCCTCGATGCTCATGCAATATCTGACCTCTTCTAGCTGAGAACAAGGTAGCTATTGTTCTTCTAGGCGGCCTCACACCTCTCATTCGCCAAATGATGTCCCCGAACGTCGAGGTTCAATGCAATGCTGTTGGATGCATCACAAACTTAGCCACCCACGAGGACAATAAAGCAAAAATTGCAAGGTCGGGAGCTTTAGGACCCCTCACTCGCCTCGCCAAATCGAAAGATATGCGTGTCCAAAGGAATGCTACTGGAGCTCTCCTGAACATGACACATTCTGGTACAGACTCTGTGTCCTGGCTATCTGAAAAGTACTAAAATTTGGCAGATGAAAACCGACAACAACTCGTCAACGCAGGCGCCATACCCGTGCTTGTCCAACTCCTCTCTTCTTCCGATGTCGATGTCCAATACTATTGTACGACCGCTCTCAGCAATATTGCTGTCGATGCGAATAACCGAAAGAAACTCGCCCAGAACGAGAATAGACTTGTTCAGTCTTTAGTCAACTTGATGGACTCATCCTCACCGAAAGTTCAATGCCAGGCCGCATTAGCTCTCCGAAATCTTGCATCTGATGAGAAGTACCAACTCGAAATTGTTCGAGCACGCGGTTTAGCTCCATTACTCCGACTTCTACAATCCTCATATTTACCACTCATCCTCTCTGCTGTCGCCTGTATTCGCAATATTTCAATTCACCCCCTGAACGAGTCGCCTATCATTGATGCTGGCTTCCTTGGGCCATTGGTGGATCTACTTGGCTCTACCGACAACGAAGAAATCCAGTGCCATGCCATCTCTACTTTGAGAAATCTTGCTGCTAGCTCGGATCGCAATAAGGCTCTGGTTTTAGAGGCCGGCGCCGTACAGAAGTGCAAACAACTTGTTCTAGACGTACCTTTAAGTGTGCAGTCGGAAATGACTGCTGCAATCGCTGTCCTAGCTCTTAGCGATGAGCTCAAGACTCATCTCTTGAACTTGGGAGTATTCGATGTTCTCATTCCACTTACAGATTCCCAAAGCATTGAAGTACAAGGCAACAGTGCTGCAGCTCTTGGAAATCTTTCATCTAAAGGTAAGCATGCTCAGAATCTGCTCTCATCATGTTGGATAATAACCTTTACAGTGGGGGATTATTCAATCTTCATCCAGGACTGGACAGAACCAAATGGAGGTATTCACGGATATCTGAAGCGTTTCCTTGCCAGCGGCGACGCTACATTCCAACACATTGCCATCTGGACTCTGCTTCAATTGCTCGAGTCAGAAGATAAGAAGCTCATCAGCCTCATTGGAAAGTCAGAGGAGATAGTGCAGATGATCAAGACCATTGCCGATACCCAGGTCGAATCTGATGACGAGGGAGAGGAAGATGGGGAGGGTGAGGTTGTGCAGCTCGCTCAGCGGTCTCTACAGCTTCTCGGACAAAACAAGCCTTCACATATTGAAGGTTGATCCAAATGTTATGGTATAGATCTTTGCTTGGTTCTGCATTTGGGGCTGGTAGGCGAGGTGTTCTGGCGCATATAATACGGTTATCATATTTAGTAGCGAGCATTGGAGGAGTGGGAATGACTACGCGTTCCCTTGCCGACGACAACGACGGCAAACACTGGCTTGGCGTGCCCCAAGATACGTTTCTTTTCCTGTTCTAGTCGAACCTGTTGCAATTAATACTGGTTTTTCGACTTTTATTCCATGTAATTAGATAGGCTTATGATATCCAACTTCGAATAAAAATGTATCAACGGAAATTGCTCTCTTCAGAACTAGCCAAAGTTTTCCTCGTAATTTGACTCTTTACAACATTGATGACTCGACCTCCACATTTCACTCACAATAAGGCAACCGGTCGCTCAGCCCACTGATCAAAGTTAATAGAGAAGTATGTTTCCTCGGGTCGTCTGTCTGGTGTAAAGAATATGTTCGGTGAAACAGCAGCAGTTCATAAAATGACAACGCCTCGCTCTGTGAGATGCTGGGACAATGCATCTGAAACTATTGTACAGGTTTTAACTCGTTCTCTATCCATCTTCTCTCGTTCCAAGGAAGGACCTTGGCAATGACCTTCCCCTTAATCAAAGCCATCGGCATCGGACCAAACATCCTCGAATCCCTTGAGGCGTCTAGATTGTCTCCCACAACCCAACAATGACCTTGTGGAATCTTCAACACATTAGCAGCGGGCATTTGACCAACTTCAAAAAAGCGTCTTACCTGTATCATCTGATCATTCGCTCCTGGTGAATCTCTCAATACGTAATCCCCTTCCAAACCAAGCACAGTCTTGATCACCTTATCACCAGGTTCTACCACAGAGTCGAATTGCACAAGATCCCCAACTTTGATGCCTCTCCCTCTTCGATAAGCTTTGGAGACAAGAACCCAGTCTCCGTAGACCTCTATCGTAGGTAACATAGAAGGACCTTGGCATGCACCTGCCCAATACCCATATTCAGCGAAGACATGGCCGAGTAGGACTGTCTTTAGAGCGGCACTCAGGACTCGAAATGGATGGCCGGCATAGCGGTGCTTTACGTATGCGAATGGCTGAAGTGCTCTTTGGAAGATTGTCATGGATCACTGTGGTCTGGGTTGTTGATGATTCAATGTCACGAGGTTGGGAATCTCCTTTTCGAGAATGGCGTTTTCTCCACATTTTCGTTTCTTAGCGCAGAGCTTCAGAACTTCACTATGTTCAAGACAAGCTCCAACAACCACAGTCACTACTCTCACATTTATAATGCGTACACTAAGGTGTGCGAGCAGCACTGCTGCAGCTCTACATCGAGTTTTCGTCGCACCAATCGAGCAATCTCACCTCCAATCGCTCCAACGAACTTCCCTCCCACCGCGATCAACACCCTCCTCCCGAGTCGTCCACCATCAACAGAGACGCACACTAGTGAACCTCCACCGAGCAGAAAAGAGCCGTCTGCCACGAGATGATGAAATAAAATCCTGGTCCGTCCAACTCGTCACCGAAGATGGCAAACTCCAAGAACCCCGCTCCACAATGGCAATCCTGGACTCCCTGGACCGAAAAAAAGACTCCCTAGTCGTTGTCAAAGAGGGCGAACCCGGAGTCCCGCCCATCTGCAAAATAATGAACAAACTCACTATGCGCGAAGCTGAAAAAGCTCGACGGAAAGCGGAGAAGAAGGGAGGAGTGACAGTTAAGACTATGGAGTTGAATTGGGCGATTGATGGGAATGATCTCGGGCATAGGTTGACTAAGTTGAAGGAGTTTTTGGGAAAGGGACAGAGGGTTGAGGTTTTACTAGCGAGTAAAAGGAAGGGGAAGGGGAGGAAGGCGACGACGGAGGAGGCGATGGGTGTTATTAGGAAGATTAGGGGGGCTATGAGGGAGGTTGAGGGGGCGAAGGAGATGAAGCCTATGGAAGGGAAGGTTTTGGGGACTGCGACGTTGTTTCTGGAGGGGAAGATTCAGAAGGAGAAGGCTGTTAATGTGCCTGAAGAGGCCACTCCAGCGACTTGATAGCACTCGGTGGCTTGGAGACAGTGTGGCTTTAGGCACAGTTTTCTGGGAGCCTCAGGTCATGAGTTGAATAGTGTATGAGTCAATCTCAGAGTTTCTGATGGCATATTTGAAGGGTTGGAGGCGGTGTTTCTGCCTTAGTGGAACGTTAGGCTGGAGGGAATGAGTAATGAGCATGTATGACTAAGAGCCAGCAGATACTTGTACTTGTATGTATACTCGTACCTAGACTTCACATAGAATTCAACAAATCCTCTTCAAAAGTACATCCTCGATTATCAAAGCATTGTCCAGAGATACGTGAGTCATTGTCACTTTCAATCCACGTGAGTTCGGCTAGCCTTGCCATGCAGGGGGCTTAAGAACGAACCACTCGAGCCACTCTAAGACAATAATTCCACAGCCTCACCTTACAATCCTCTGCACGGCTCGAAAACAGCATAAACCGACGCGAAAGAAGCAATTATCGACACTACAATCTCAATTTCGAATCGATTGACTCCATGGCAGCGTTTTTCAACACAAACTTTTCGAATATTCAGCAAGTGACTCACTTTCGTCAAATCGTGAAACCCTACGTTCGCGGTTGAATGCTCTTCAGCCCACTACGAGATATCGGCGTCAGGGGACCTTACAATCGTTTCACGGCTGAATTTGGGCTCAAACTTTACATAATTCTATTCTTGAGAAGTCCGACAGTTGATTTGGAAGTTGCGATTCAACACCCCACCACAATGCCGTCCTCCAACCCCCCCTCGACGGCAGAACCGCCGCAGATGGATCCTGCTCTCATAGCAGCATCGAAAAGCAAAGGCAAGCAGCTAGTAAATACACAAGAGCCATCACCAACTGCACTAGCTGCTGCAGCTACAGGAGAGAAGAAGCTCACAGGCGCGGAGTTGAAAAAGAAGAAACAAGAGGAGAAGGCAGCACGAAGGGCGCAAGCCATTGCGAGCAAGCAAGCAGATGTTGCACCGCCGGTAGCAGAACCTGGCTCGGCAGTACCACCTCCAGCAGGATCCGCGCCAGCGCAGCACATGGCAGGACAAGAGGGTGCTAGGACTCAGCAGAGGGCGGCGGGTCCAGTTGGAGCGGGTCAGAGGAATACCCCCGTCAGGCAAAAGCAGAAGGTGGTTGCTCCTGCACCAGTCGTACCCAAGAAAGAGGACAAGACGGTGGAGTTCTTTCGGCATCTGTACAAGACAAGAACGACCTCGATCGCGGGCGCGAGCAAGGAGATACATCCTGCGATTCTAGCTTTGGGATTGCAAATGGGCAACTATACAATCTGTGGGAGCTGTGCTAGGCTAGTCGCGACACTTCAGGCGTTCAAGAGGGTAAGTTCACGTGTCAATTCATCTATTCGAGGGGTTGAATATATACTGATCATTGCAGGTCATTGAATCATACACAACCCCTCCAGGAAATTCACTCACGCGACATCTCACATCACACGTCCTCTCACCACAAATCGACTTCCTCACTTCGTGTCGCCCCATCTCAATCTCTATGGGCAATGCTATCCGTTGGCTTAAGCTCGAGATCTCGAAAGTCGACGTTGATACCCATGAATCCGAGGCCAAGGAAAACCTTTGTAATGCTATTGATATCTTCCTTCGGGAACGAGTCACCTTCGCCGACCAAATCATAGCTCAAAGTACGGCTGATAAGATCAAAGATGGAGATGTTATCATGACATATGCAAAGAGCAGCATAGTCCAGAGGTCATTGGTTCAGGCACACAATGCAGGAAAGAAGTTCAAAGTCATCGTTGTTGATTCGAGACCATTGCATGAAGGCAAGCACTTGGCAACGGCTTTGGTGGGACTTGGAATGGACGTCAAGTATTGCTTGCTCAATGGGCTGAGCCACAATATCCAAGATGTGACGAAGGTGCTACTCGGAGCTCATGCTATGATGAGCAACGGACGATTATTCTCGAGAGTTGGGACCGCTTTGGTGGCTATGGAAGCGAATGAGGCCGACAAACCGGTGATTGTTCTTTGCGAGACAATCAAGTTTACGGAGAGGGTAGCGCTGGACTCGTTTGTTCACAATGAGATTGCTCCAGCTGATGAACTTGTCATTCCAGGCGGAGCTCTTACGAACTGGGAGGATATGAAGAAGTTGCAGCTATGCAACCCGATGTTCGATGTTACTCCGGCCGAGTACATCCAGATGATCATCACGGAGTCAGGAAATGTGCCACCCACTTCAGTACCGGTGTTGCACAGGTTGGGAAATGAGAGCCAAGGTTGAAGGAAGGAGATGCTGAAACATGGAACATCTAGAAGCCATTTTGCTGCGAAGCTCGACAAGGGTGCATGCCACTTTGGGGTTAACTCGTAAAGTGTACGATAGTGTAATGAAGAGGTCCGGACGAGTGGGATAACTTGACGTTCCAGGGCTAGCAATCAGTTACGTTGGGCAGTTATTCCGCTGAGCGTATTCGCTTGTACTGGGAAAGCTGGTCCTCAATTGAAGTCGCTATATCGCACCAATGCTGTCCTTGTGAAAGTCATTCTCGCTGTGAAACCACCGAGGCTCAACCCCTCCATTGAATCGATGCGTTGTAGACATGCTCAAAATGGGAGCCTCCATATGAAATGCTACTCCGTGGACAGGTGATGCTGGCCAATTGCTGATTTATTGTGACTTTGTACAGACAACCCCTCTCCACATCAGCATTTCCAAAGCTTCCTTCGTCAGTCCTCCCCAAAATCCTCACGACTCCGCCTCAGCAGCTTCCCGCTCAGCCCTTCGTGCTCTCTTCTCCAGCAAGCTTGTCCTCCTTGCCCCAAGAATCGCCTGTTGTCTCTGCTCCACGCCCGTCAACCAATATCCGAAGCTTCCTCCTACACCGGCGAACAGAGGGTACGCCCATAGTGACTCCTTGTTGAAGAAAGGTCGCATTTCGAGACCGAGTTGCCAGAAGCGGACGGCGAGGCCTATTATATAGCTTTCATCAGTGCCGTTCGAGCAGTTGTAGAGGGGAAGGACATACCGAAACCACCCCAGAACAGGACCTTATGAACCATTTTGTATGTTTTTATGATCGATTGAAGCTCGTAGATGATGTATGCGAGCCTTCAGCTCTTTCTTGAGATCTGCGGACCGATTGATGTGTTTTTGCGTCCGCAATGAGCTGATGTACGGCCTGATGCTGAAGTTGAAGGTTGTCGGCAACTCCCTCGAAGCTAAAATCGGGACATGCACACGTGACTAATATTGGGAGCTTCCATCTGGTGTCTCGAACGACGCGAAGCCCCAGAGCTCACGAATTAATTGGACACATGCGCTCAGGCATGAATCCAATCACGGCCTCGTCATTTATTTCCTATTCCTAGGAAGACTAGGACCGTGCCATGCAATGGCCACTACGATGGCGTTTGTGAAAGATGCTGCGGCTGCGGCTGCGACTGTCAATGGGAATGCGAAAGATGGACCTCCTGTAAGGAAAAAGATCAAGACGAGTGATCTTCCGATCTCGTCAGCTACGAGAGCTGCGATTGAGGATCTGGCGCATAAATTCAAGAAGAAGGGTGGCTACGATTCTTTGCGCAAGCAGGTTTGGGAGGATTTGGAAAAGAGTGTAAGCTTCATTGCTCTTTCCATTCTAGGAGGATAGCGATCTAATGTACCTTGTTTTACAGGACTTTGAGAAAGAGATATCACATGGGATTATCGAAGTGGCCGAAAAGGAGCTTGACAGAAACGCTTCTAACCTCCTAAAGCTCGAAAGAGGCAAAGCGACACTCCTTATCGAAGGTGCGGTTGAGCGAGCGGGAGTTTACCAAAGCGCGGAGTCGAGGATCGATGCTCTGATCGATGCGCATATTGAGGAGATTGAGTCGGGTATTAGGGCGCTGAGGCGCGAGGAGGTTGGAGAGGAGATTGCTGCTGCTGAACATGCTAGGGGAGGCAAGACCGATGAGCAGTATGCCGAAGAATATCAGAAGAAGCGGGATGCAAGAGAGGCGATCAGACAGGAGGCTAGGGACAAGGAGAAAGCTATGCTTGATGAGAAACGACGAGAAGAGCGAGCCAAGAGAAAGGAAGAAGAGCGAAGGCAGGAAGCTGATGCAGAGAGAAGAAGGGCTGAACGCGAGGCTAGGAGAAAGGCCGAGCGTGAGAGGGAAGAGGAGAAGGAGAAGGAGCTGCGAGAGCGCGATCGACATCGTGATCGGGATGGAGACCGCGATAGGGATCGAGATCGGCGTACCGACAGACGTTCAGACAGAGATCGTGGCAGGGACGATGACCGAGATGATCGATATCGAAGACGTGATGATGGTACAAGTCACAAGGATTCTGTCAAGGAGACCACAGAAGTCACACCTAAGCTGGAGCTGTCAAAGGAAGAAAGCGAACGATTGGAGCAGGAAGCTCTTCATGATCTGCTAAAGGAAGGAAAGCGAACTTCACAGCGATCAAGGCACCAGTTAGAGCTCGATATCGATGAGAACTTAGCCCCGCCTCCTCGAAAAGCCATGCCAGCCTCAGCGATCAAGCCGATATCTCGAGATTCTCCTGTCAAGTCAGACGTGAAGAAGACCATCCTCAACGCTCCGACTGGCCCAAAGGCCGATTCCCAGGGCTTCAAGACACCTCTTCCACCGATCGAAAAGCGTTCTGATGACAGGGAGCCCGGAAGCCGTGACAGAAAGCGGAGTCGAAGCCGTGACCGAGAATCCACTCGAAGGTCCAGCAGAAGCAGAAGCAGAAGCCGTCGTCGCAGAGACAGCAGAGATAGAGACTCCCGAAGAGACAGTCGCGATCGTGGTGATCGACGCCGTTATGATTCAAGAGATCGTGATGATAGACGTCGCAGAGATAGTCGAGACAGGCATAGGAGATCAGACCGAGATCGCTCACGCTCCCCAGACAGACGCAGATCCTACCAGCCTCCAAACCACAATCATGAGAAGGAGAAACGTGATGCAAGCCGCGATCGCGTAAGTACCCAAACACACCCAGCACCTTTAGATTTCGAAGCAAATAAACTTGCTGACATCAAAAAGCGTGAGCAGGAAGCTATCAAGTGGAAGGCAGATCAGGAAGAACGCAAGAGACAAGGCTTACCACCTATGAATGCGTGGACTGAACAACGTACTGAGCGGAAGCAGGAAGACGGGAAAGAAGACCCTCGCAACAGCCCTGTATCAGCCAGAAAACGAGAACCATCCAGAGATAGAGACCGAGATCGTGATCGCACCTCCCGTGCACGAAGCAGGTCCCGAACTCCAACTGGCCGGCGTGGAAGCAGACGGGAGAGATCCACCAGTCCTGTTAATATCGACCGCTACGTACCTGGGGCCTCTTCTAGTCGTCGTGAGAGTACTACTGTCAAGCGAGACAGAAGCCGCAGCAGAGATCGTGACCGAGATAGGGATAGGGATAGGGATAGAGATAGAGATTCTCGACGTACTCGCGATGATGATAGAACTCGCCACAGAAGCCGCTCACGCAGTCGCAGAAGAGACAGAAGCAGAGACAGAGATCGGGACCGAAAGAGAAGCCGAAGCCCTGATGTCAGAAAAGACAGAAGTTACCGAGAGCGGTCTCGTGAGAGGGATCGTGAAAAGGACAAAGATAGGAAACGCGAGAGAAGTCGCAGTCGGGATAAGGACCGTGATAGGGAGAGGAAGAGAAGTCGTTCCACAGGTAGTCGACGGGATTCTCGAAGGAAATAGGAGTTTATGGGATATGAGATGACATGTGGGACTAGCAAAAGGATATGGCACAACTCATCTTGGTGGATGATGGCGCTTTGGCGTTGGCTATGTGGACCGAAGCCTAGGCTCTTCTTAGTTGATGATGATTCTCAGATACTAGAGCTGAGGTTCACGCAATAATGAAGATGATTATTTTGTGCAGGCATGTAAAACCCAAGTCTTCATTCCCAACCTGTGAGAACTTGTTCCTCCAGACTTCCTTCAAGGCACTCCCCAGCGGGATAAAACGCTCATCAAATCCAGCACAAGGTGAGATCTTACAAAGCTGAGTTTCAATTTACGCAAAGCCATTCTAACTCCATTCCTTCAGGTGCATACCACCTCGCAACTCAATGACCTCGATCTATCTCACCACACCGCGTTTCAAAACCCTCGACCAACCTCATCCAAATCACAAGCCTCAAGATGGCCTTACCTTTCCACTCTTCTGAATTCAGCCACGATTGCTTTTCGAGCCACTGTGACGAAGTGATCTCTCCGCGCTGGAGAGCCTGGCTCGTAATAGTCACCGCCTTTACGCTCATGATGTTGGTCTTCGGCGCTGTCGAAATGACAAAAAACAGAACAGTTGAGCAGATTTTAAGCAATGGTAATACGAGCACAATCGCTCACCACGAACGGGCCATAGAAATCTATGGGACTGAAAGTGAACGGGGACCGCTGAAGGCTTTGGCGATTGGGGTTTGGGGACTCTTGGTGGGAGCTTGGATTTTGGTGATGGGCGAGTAAGCTTGGGTTTCCTTGCATAGGTTCGTCTCCTTGCGCCCCCCAAGCTACAGGCACAGCCAACTCTCGTACGTCGGCTTGAAATGTCCCAGTCCAGGTCAAGACTCTTCATGCTGAAGAGGACGACTTCAGGACCTGACATTTTCCACTGGCAATCAGTGTATTCATTTCTTGATGCCGGTGTTACAGTCAGGTGCAGGTGGTGTGACACTCACCTTTTCAGCAGGCACGAGATCTACAATTCACCCAACCGAGCACCTCACTTGCCACTTCCTCATTCATAATTGCGGTTTCTTCACAATGGACAGCTTCGAAAAACAAAGCACACACTTACAAGAACCAAATCTCAAGTCAAGATCAGCACTCTTGAAAAAGATACTTCAAAATTCCAAGCGATCATGGACTTCTGTTTACTGATCTGCATTATCCTGCTAACGCTCATTTGTTCGTCCTCTTTCACGTCTTCGTTATCAGATACTGATATGTCTATAGTCCCACCACTTGGGGTCTTGATCGTAGTAGGCTGCGGTCCAGATCTTCTCGTCAACATTCTCTTCTGTCTTCTTGGGTGGGCATACATCTCCTTTCATCTTCGGCCCTGATTAGACACTCTAACTGAAATGAATGGTGTTAACGAGGGGCAGTTATTTCCCGGGTCACATTCATGCCTTCTACTTGATCTTCGTCGCCTACGATCGCCAAGACAAGAGAAGAAAGGGTATTCCGATGTACGGGGACGCCTTCGGAATTTTCAGTAGGAGGGTACAGGAAGGCTATTAAGGATTTTAGAAACAGCCTACTTCGACGAGTCTGAGGGAAAATAGCGTCAATGATATTCATTTTTCTCCTTGCGAATTCACTTTCGAGAACAAGAATGATATGACTCTGTCGACCACCTAGTAGTTCTGAATCATGAACTGGCTCAAGTGGCTTGCTCATACATCTGCTCGTTCTTCCTTCACCATGGTTCCCTTCATTACATTTCACAATTACTCCCCGGCCTTCGGGAAAGCCTTCGACCAAAGCCAAGGAAGCCATCAATCACACAAGATGTCTGATCTCGAAAGTGACCTCCTAATTGAAGAAAACCATCCCCTGCACTTTCAACAAGCACGCCAACACTTTCAAGGCCTGTTCGATGAAGGAAATTACCCACGACACTTTTTCCGCTTCCTTGCAGCTGCCAATGTACTCGTCGTGGGTATTATTTCCTTCTGGTACATTGGTAACGGTATGAGCTTGGCGCCGAAGTCGTCAAACGGGTCTGGTACACAGATTGCAGCACAGATCTACACTACGGTAGTGTACGAAGCTACAATAATTGGAGGATAGTTGTCGGGATTTTGCCAGCGGGTTCAAAGGATTTCATAGGCGATTGCAGAGACTGTTGATGTAGGATGTATAGAAATCAAGCTGCCGGCAGAGAGGGATTTTGTGAAGCGGAGCTTGAGGATGGAAAATTTCGAGGTTGAACTTGTCACCCATGTTTATAAAACTTCTGGCACGCGTAGCATTGTGTTAATGGGGGAAGTTCTGGGTCGCGGAATAAGTGCACGTATAATGCTTTAATGGAAGACTTGCGATTTTGAAGATTCAGTAAGTAGCGATTGGATTTGCAGGTCACTTGATTCTTCTACGTGGCCCGAATAACCCCCCAACCTAATTCACATATATACTCAACCAATTTTATTTCTGCTTCACGTTGTCTTCTAGTTCAAATTATCAATATCTTCTTCTGACACCGCGGCCAAGAAAGACTAGCTATAACAATCAACTTGATTGACTACAAGAATGAAGACTTCGAGAATATAGAACTCAAGGATGTAGACTTCAACAAACATCTACAAGTCAAAGAGAACGAGGGTAATGGAGCGGACCAGGTCGATTCTCGCTCTTGCAAAGCCTACGAAGTTGCCTCCCGAGTTGGAAAAGAGCCTCATCCGGGAACGTTTAAAATGGATAATCGGAACCGCCATTTGATTATCGTAGGAGAGCCGGCGATGGGGGGCTTCCTTCATGGTGATGATGATGATGATAGAGTACTAGCTACACACAGTAATGGGACGGAGAATCGATAATGAGAGCCGCATCTACTCTGATTTATTCTCCGATCTATGTTTCTGGAAATGGGAGAGCCGCGTTGCTGGACATCGCGGCTGCAGTCCTGAGGCTGTTGGTAGGAGGTTCATTCTTGTGGTAGCATGAGCTGTTGTGAGGAATCCGTCAGAGTTAGGAGATAGGTCCTATTCTGATGAGCTTTGCGAATAAGACCTAGATACCCAAGTTCAACCTTATTTTTTGCGTAGTAGACAAACCGGCAACATCAAATGTGAATGGGCGACCCCGACATTGATGATGATGATGATATTTATTTACGTCCGGGGAGCACAGGTGAAACCTGCTACTCTGACCTCCCGAAGGGTATGGGGACGTGCTAAGCTAAGGGATTATTTACAGAACCTCAGAAAGCATTTCATAGTGGCAAGATAGCCGGCCGTATGGTTGAGTGACTGGGTCCCTTCCCCTACGGTGGGATGGGCCCAGATGAAGATAATATTACTCTAAAGGGGTACTTGAAGCCCTTAAAACTAAGGACCCAGGGGCTCGACGTGAGTCAAAAGCTCCTAGACAGTCCTAGTAGTGGAATTTTCAAGCCCTTCCTTTAGAACAATTGTCGGTACCATAAAAGCGCAATATCAGTGAACTCAAACCCTCCTCCGAGACCTCTTTCCTTCCCCTACTCCTACTTCCCCTACTCCTCTCTCTTTCCTTCCTACTCCTCTCATACTAGAATGTAATGTCCCCTCCTCATATTCCAAGCCTGCTCCTCTGCCCCCCTAAAACCGTGTGTCCTTGCTCTTAATCCTCCTTAATGGTGGCTGCCAGCC
>MU119309.1:0-14401 GCA_014904845.1 Acephala macrosclerotiorum
CTAATTACTAGATATCTGAGTCGCGGGATCTTTTAATTAGAGCATTACGCATATTTCTTCTAAGTTTTAATAAAGTGGCAAGTAGATTCCCGGTAAATTTTGAGCTAGTAATAAAAGGATTGAGTAAAATGATGCAATTCGCTAATAAACTCGCTTAAATATTGCATTCTCTGAGTTTAACACTCCACTTCTCTATTAAGACGTTAAATGAAATACAATCCGAGGAAGCAATTTAATTAGAATTGTTCGAAATACTTGGGATTTTAATTCTTGTGTATTTTTAAAAGGTGGTTATTGTGATGCGCAGCGCGGAATAAGGCGAGTTTTGGTGTAAAAACAGCAAATCACGGGAACTTTATGCCAGTTACTGTAAACCACTCTAATACCCTAACTCTTTCTATGCCTTCTTCTCCCATCAAGTTCAACTCCGGCTTCAAATTCGAGATCATGGTACACACCGCAGGCGACTCGGTAATAATCTCGTTGTCGAAGCAAAGAGTTGGGACCTTCATCTTCGGATTAACCTCCGCAAACGCCTTCGTAATATTTGTCCCTTGCGCACCGATTGAGAATGGCATTGGTGTGTATGAGGCGCCTATTTCGTGGAGGAGGATGTGGGGAGCGAGGGAGCAGGCGCCGGGGGCGTAGTAAAATTTAATTTCTTGGGGCGGCGCCATGGTGAGCATCGTTGTTGCGAACTTCGAGGAAAGTGCTAAGGTTGGGTTGTTGTTCGGAGAAGGAAGGAAAACCGGTTTTATACTCGAAGCGAAGAGTGAGGACAAGGTACACTCGACTTGGACTTCAACATCATCGCTGCACACAGCTTACCAATCCCTCAAGATTTAGAACAATAAATCAATTCCTCCAACTTGTCATCTTCAAGGCGCACCTTCCTCGTCGTGCCTCGAAAGTACATGACTAAGTAAGCGGCTCCCACGTCAATTTCCCTCCTCCTTCGATTCAACCATTTCCGCGGGAACGGAAAGGTGCCGTGTTCTTTGACTTTACCCCGCCAGTGACACGACCCGTACCCGTTAACGAAGCAGTGGCAGGGAAAGCTACAAAAGGCGGAGGAGAGGCTGCGGAGTGCCGCGAGCGAGACCGAAGTGCATAAGCGAGGGAAATAGGGAGTTAGTCAGATCCCGGAGTAGGAAGCAAAATCCCGTAGGGCTGATGGTGTCCGTGAATGTTTTAAGTAAAGTTTTTTGTTTGAATGTGTTGCTATGGGATAAAGTTCACAAAAATGGTGTAAATGAATACGCTTCATTGCTTATGCTCGAAACTAATACCGGGCATGTCCTTTGAACTGAAAACGCTAGTAGTAGTGCAGACTGTGCTCCACAGATTCCTTTCAATGCTCTCCCTCCTGCCAACGAGTTACACGCCTGTAAAGGCACTCCATCTCTGCAATACTCTCCGTGATCATTGAGAGGGCAAGAACCGGCGCCTCACTAGAACTGTTGGTGCTTCCCGATTCTTCAACCTAGCCCGATGTATACCCAAATACTCGGTGATAAGTTCCCAGTAAAGAATGCGCACATCCCAACACTTCAACTCCGGGAAGTTAACAACCTGAAGTTCGGGCAGCTGAAACAACCCATCCAGTGCCGGTTCTGATAGCCTAGTCATTGGCCATGTCCACTGGCTATTTCCATTGGTGACATGCTGCCTCACCCAGGTCAATTCCGAGTGCCAAAAGTTAACATGTACCTGTCGAATCTCGAATCGTTTAACGTCGGCCAATCGACCACCGCAGAAATGATTCAGCCTCGCCATCCAATCCGAAAAAGAAAGATGGCCTTGCTGTCTTCCGCACAGCACATAGAGTAAATCCCTTTCGTGATCGAAGCAAATCGGACGCCTCCTATCTCTTATCCAGGCAGGGAGATCTTCGAGATCTTTCCAGAAAACAACACTATACCTCCGCAGAGTCAACATCCGGCTCGTGTAACAAACATGAAGCATGGCAGGCAGAGGATACGTCCTTTCATGTCTACACCGGCGTTCTCGCCTTCGTCGTTCTAACGGAGAGCAGTCCATGATTGATCTTGGTTTGAGTAACCTTAAGCAGCGCCTCCATATCATCAGCTGGAGCTCGGGAGGAAGTTTCAGGAAATGGGTGAAAGTGCTGGTGTTGAGATTCCTGTCGAGTTGAATATATATTTGTTGATTGGGATCTGGGAGATGCTTGAAAAGTTGCGTAGCTTGCCGGGATTTGTACGTTTCGAGAATGTTCAGCTGGCTAAGATGTTGGTAGGGATCTGGAAGATTCTTGAAGAGTTGGAGAGCTTGATAGGACAGGTATACATCGAGGATTTCGAATTGAGACTCGAGCCATCGGTTGAGAGTTGAAAGCTCTTTGAAGAGTCTTAGTACCCTAAAGGACCCGTATAGTGTGAGGCTGTCGACTTGGATATATAGCTGTTGATTGGGATCTGGGAGCTCTTTGAGGAGTCGTTGAGGGAGCTTGTACTGGTATTGGTACATTTCGAAGATGTCGAATTGGATGTAAAGTCGTTGATTGGGATCCGGGAGCTCTTCGAAGAGTTGCAGAACTTGATTGGACTTGTCCATATCTAGGATGTCGGAATCAGTGAAAAGAGAGGATGGATAGCGCGTCATGATATAGATGCGAATGGGGTCCTATTCCTGCGATGTGCTTCGGGCGGCTTTCGCAGTGTTTGACCGTTCGATGAATGGATGTTGGAAATGCGAAAGAGTGTTGCTTTGAGAATGTTAGAGTTGGCCAGCGAGTGTATAGAGAGATTATTTGATGATGTTGTAGAAAGAAGGATTGGAATTTAGTCTGAGAAGGAGGACTCGCTTGCCGGTGCCTTCCGTTTCCGACGAACCTGCAGCATTTTTTATCTCAAGGTCCAACGATTGAGGATGCATCGTTCTTTCCCGACATTTAAATTTCTAATCAGTGTGGGTAACAATATATCGCGATATATCGTTTGATAGTCTTGACAGTGCGCACGTCTTCCTCCGCGGTATGTGCACGACAGTTGCTCCATCAATAAGTAGGTTACTATGTCAATATACCTTGCAACCTCCCCTTGAAATCACCGTGCAACCCTAGTATCTAATATAAACAATATGAACGATATATTGTTACCAACACTGTTTCTAATCAAGACCGCTTTTCGCACTGTCTTCATGAGAAATTTGGAAACCAGACTCCAGAAACACCTTCTATGCTAGCTCCTTGCCGTTTTGAGCTATGCTTTCAAAACGCCTTGCGCACGAATGCAATTTCTAATCTAGATTCCTCAAATCCTCTTCAAATCAACGGATTTAGACGCATTGCTAAGAGCCAAGCAACGAGAGTCCATGAGAACCAGGACGATTCCCAGAGACCACGAGCTCCGGATTTCGATGTGCTTGTCGTAGTTGATACTACCGTGACATTCGCAGTTCCTCGGGCTAGCGACGTTGCATCCACTGCACTCAAAGCCGGGTGATTGGATGCAGTGGCTGAGCTCGCATTCTTGCTGGTATTTGTACTCGTAGCTTGAGTCGTCGTAACCGCTATCTTCCCACTAGTAGCGCTGGTACTCGTCGTCTGGGGGATTGTGGTCGTCGCAGAACTCGGAATTCCACCTGCATCTCTATACCAATTCGCTCTTGGGTCACCCAGGCATTCTCCAACTGTGACAGGCTTGTAGCCTCTTGCCGTTAGCGTATCCAACATGTATCCCACCAACGTCAATGCTGTGTTCTGATGGATATCATGCGCCAGCGGTATGTAACTGTTGCCACTTGCTGTACTAGACACGTTCCCAGCGAAGTAATGCTCACTGTTCAGGATCAGGACCGGATCATCATTCAGATAGTCTTTCGTGTCGATGTCCCAGTAGATGATGTGGTAACCCAGACTGTTGAGGTAGTCGGAACATCCGGATGAGCCGGAACAGTACCCATATGGAGGGCGTATGTAAGTCGGAAAGAAGCCAAAGAGGTTGCGGAATGCCATCTCATTGTAGATGACTTGATTCTGCATTAGGTTTGTAGGCAGTGAGGTGAGATCTTGGTGAGTCCAAGTATGGGAAGCTAGTTGATGGCCGGCCTTGTACATGTTGCGGAGGACCTGGGGCCAAGGTGTCGAAGGGTCGTCGATTCGACCTTTGCCTAGACTGTTGCCATTGATAAAGAATGTTGCTTGAACGTTGTATTTTGCGAGCGTGTCTAGGACTGATTGTGTGTACGTGTAGGGACCATCGTCGAATGTTAGGGCGATTGTGCCTGGAGTTGTGCAATGATACAACCCCGCGCCTCCTGGACAGAGATATCAGTAAGCTCATTTCTAGAGGAAAAGAGCTCGAGACTCACCGTATGCTACATTTCCAACTTTCGTCCGAGCTATGCCCACAGTGCTCGCGCCCGGTGGGGAGGTACTGCCAGGTCGTTAGTCTTAGCTCAAACAAAGCGCGTTCGAAATACCTACTTCCCATCACATGCAGAACCATAGGCAAGTTGACACGCAGGACCACTGCAGAAAGTCGTTCCGGTGCCACATTGTCCACCCGAAGAACAGCATTGTCCTGTGGGACAAGATCCAACCCCAGCACCACAGTTTTGACGTTTCTTGAGTCCGTGTTTCTTTTCGTACCTTTCTTCGGGCCCTTCTCCAAGTCGAATATTTATCTCAGCCCCGGACAACGACGGATTGATGACGAACTTTGAATCGTGAGCATTGACGAGAATCGAGGAGGAAAATAAGAACAGCAATGCTGCAGGGCATAAAAATATATACATTGGAAAGATGGAAACGAGTGCGTTGCTTGGGGATTTTGATAGGTTCCATCCAGGACTGGAGAGAACGATGAAATAGACATTGTGAAAACTTTGACACTATTTCCTTTACACAATGGAATTGTGCTGCACGTGCCGACGGTGAGATTTCTTTCGGTGTCGACGTGAAGAACAGGCACGTTTCTCACCTAGGCTCGCAAGGCGCGGTGGCGCTGCGCCTCCCATGTACCCCGTGTTTCTTTCGACCGGGATTTGTGGTGCAGCTGCAAGCATTGAAAAAGCTTTAGCCGGCAGAGGCTGAATTGGCGTAGCAATTGAAGCCCCGCCCTCATCATCAATCACCCAGCGTAGTTCAGCTGGTGGCTTGATTGCTGGTGGATGAAAAACATTTCCGAGGCGGCAGGCATATCACGACTTCGAAGTTCTTTGTCCAAATGGAGTTGCTGCTTATTGAAGCGTTCGGGAGGCTGAGACTTGATCTGCTGATTCGATAGTTTCTTTAGTGATGTGTGGAAGAAAAAAGAGAAGTTTCTCCGCGAGGAAATGCAGGAGGATAATGGTTACATAATAAATAGCCCTATTCCGAAAGCGGAAAGATTCGTCCCCGCAAAAGAAATTTGTCAAACCTGCTCGATCATTCATCCTTCAGTCAGACAGCATCAACACCACTCCGCCCTTGACCTCCCTCCGAGTACAACGAACGCCTGCCGACGGAACCATACTGGTAGAGGGCGAATCTTGAATATAGGCGGATACGTGGCAGATATTACAGCTTTGGAATTGGCTGGCACTGGAAGACTACGAAGCCTTCACTCCAATCTGCGGTCGACATTCTCAATCTCGTCTGGAAATTTTCTTGCTAGGCAGAGATGAGAGGGACATCTCGGTCAAGGCAGAAGGAGAGAGTCGGTCTGAAGACCAGGAAAACCTAAGATATTAAAAGCGCTGTATTGCCCTCCGAAACGCCTCAATAGTTCTTTAGCCTACACACCTACCTACCTTCAAATATCCAGAGATGGCTTGGTAATGACTTCCAGAGCGTCTCCCGAGTGGGGTGGGATGAATAAATACCTGCGATGTCATGCCCTAGGTTTGCAGACAATCTCACTTGCGGCAACAAATTTTCATGAACGGTTTCGGGAAAAGTCGAGCTCTCAACACTACCTCGCTACTTTTTGAAATATCCTACAATAATTCAAGCTTTTGTTTTGTTACAACGGGTTTTTAAGAAGTGCCTAGGCCAGCGTACCCACAGTTTCACGACGAGCATTTACTCTGCTGGTGCAGGCACACCAGGTCCGTACCTAGCCAGCGCACCTTCTCTGGCTTTCCGCATTCTGAATAGTGCAACATCCAGGTCATGTTGAGAGGGTGTACAAACATCTCTACTCTTGAACAGACCCTTCCCTTTACCACTGTAATGCAATTTCCATGCTAGGATTATTGTTAGCTGTCAGTTTTGCTGCGAAGAAGCTTCCGCTACTCACTCGTTGCATCCAAAGTCAGAGCAGACCAGTTTTCACTCAGATACTGGCGCTGATTGTTGACTGTTACTCTTTTCAAGATACCCATATCTCCAGGTGCAGGGCGAAGCTCCTTCAAAGTCGCGACTAATTTGATCATCTCAACCAAATACATGATGCTGATCTCGCGGCCAAGACATTGATGCGGTCCCCATCCAAACTGGAGGTAGGCTTCTCTAGGGCGGCCAAGCTTGAACGCCTTTGGGTCGGGGACTGCTTGGATGTCCCTGCATGCTTCACCCTGTCTTGATTAGTCAATGAAAGAAATACAGTTCCCTCAATTACCTACAAGGAGCATTTCCACAAAATCATTCTTTTGAAAAGTCGTATCATTTATAGTTACATCTTTAAGTACAATCCGAGCAACCAATTGTTTAGTAGTCAGTCGTTGTGCCTCGAGGACATATTCTCGCAAAACTTTGTCGGACTCTGGGCTTTTGGTCGCTACGAGGTCCTGGATATTCTCCCAGTATTTCCTGTTTTCTTTCTTCAAGAAGAATTGAAGAACTTCGGCGAACTGGTAATGTCAGCCCCGTCTATCAATGGTTCGAGTCTTGCTTACCATTCCTATAGTAACAGCAACACCTCCAACCGCATTACACCAGCAGAGATCGGATATCTCTTCAGTCGATCTGCCAGCGTTCAGCAGTTCAGAGACCACATACCGACCATGCCAACGCAAAGATCCTTCTTTAGACAAGTCACGCCGAGCTTTCGTCCCCACCATGGGCAGATATCTCGTGAACTTCTCTCTCCAAGAGATATGACTACTTTCTTTCAATACGGAATCGACCATCGCTGTAGTCGAATTTGACAAGAGTGAAGCAGCCTCCTGAGCTCTTCTTCGACTAGTCCATTGCGTGGCGGGATCATGGGCTGCGAACTGCCACTGCCGTACATCGACTAGTGCAGTGTGGAGTTGTTTCATTTTCAGTGTGCCGTCTGGGTTTTCGGAAGTGTTCATGTCGAGGCACCAAAGATCTGCGAGCATTCTCGTACTCACAGGAATCGCGACGCTGCAAGATATTAGCAAGCTTCTGGCAACAGTCAATTAGGGACTCTGACTCTCGAAGTATGTCGACTTGGTATAGATCTCTACCCAACTTCAAAGACTCATCTTTCAGTTGTTGCTCACTGAACGAGGACAAGAAGCCTCCTAGTGATGTTTTCAGACTTCTAGATCCATACAGTACATCGCCAACAAGGTTGCGTTGAGATGTATTGATGGCCGCATCGCCAGCCAACATATAGTTGGAGAGGTCTCTCTTGCCTGGGAAGAGGCTTGCTAAACATAAACCCATTGGTTCCTTGAAGGTAGCTTGATCCGACAAAATCTTTCGTACGAGTTCGTTCTGCGTGACTATGACGGCTCTGCGAGGAGGTATGGGGTCAGCTTCTGTGTAGAGTGTGATGTTTCCAAGTTTTGTTGCAATTTCCTTGTTTGCTTTTCGGGTGTACATGGGCTGCATGATGTGGAGTGAGTTGAAAGGAAACCAGCCTGGCAAGGCTCGGTGGACCAGCTTATGGAACATGGATCCCCCAAGACTTAAGGTGATGTCAGTCAATGTCCAAGAACATAAGGTATGTAGACCACTAACGTTTTCAAATCCGCATTCACTTCCTGAAACCCCCAGTTCGTGAGCGTTGCCGGAGTGTAGTCCTCGTTAATTATCAGCAATGTCAATGCAAATTAGTTCAAACATACCAGAGTGTTAAAGCGATCACCGCGGACAAGGGTAACAGCATCAGACAACACGGCTCGTCCAACGGTGTACGTGATGCAGATGCCGTGCCCAGGCTCCATTGCTGGCTTCGCATCTTCGATAAAGAGCCCGGGGTAGAGTTCAACCATATCAGGATGATTATAGAGTTTACGAAGCAAATCCGCAATTTCGGGATCCGAGTTCACCTCCTCCATCGACGT
This sequence comes from Acephala macrosclerotiorum, assembly GCA_014904845.1. NCBI lineage: Eukaryota > Fungi > Ascomycota > Leotiomycetes > Helotiales > Mollisiaceae > Acephala > Acephala macrosclerotiorum. The sequence continues at coordinate 8,203 of MU119309.1, forward strand.
ATGCGGCTTCAACCCGAAATTTTTCCGGAATTCGTTGAGCGATGCAACACCCCTAGCATCATTAGTTTCTTGCCTCTTGAACGTCTGAAGAACCTGCTTACCATTTTCGAGCTTGCATAATACCCATTACCTCAATAACCCGCAGCACTTTCGGACAAGTGCGAGCACCAAACAGACCAGCCGGATCTTCACAACTCTCCTTGAAGATTCTGACCAGTTCCGCATCGTCAAATTTCCCATCGGGTCCACGTCTCAGGCCACCAAATACCCGTTCGCTCGGATCTTTTGGCAAACTGGCTTCAAACTTTCCCATAGCAGTCCACATCTCAACTGGAGTTAACTGATCAAACTGTTTCTTCAGATCTTTAGGTTCTGGAAGAAAGCTCCTGAAGAAGTCTTCAGCCCACTTCTCATCTCTCTTCGAGATAGCAGAATGGAACCGATAGAGAAGATTGAATTCACAAGAGACTTGATTGCCGACACCGCGGGGAACACCTTCGCCGTCGAAAGTCTTGTTGATTTCTTGTCGGGGGTCGAGTGACCAATCTGTGTTGGTGTGATGTGAATTTGTCAGGGCACGAAGATAATCTCCCATTGAGACGTTCACGTACAGTCCACCCGTTATTCTGCGTTGAAGTTAGTTCTTGCTCGTAGCCGAAAAACGCTAAGCTCACAATCTCGCAGTCTGGAAAAGATGCTCATCTTGTCGTTTGATTGATGCTTGTTTCTCGTCCTCTGTATCAGCCGGAGCCAAAGTGAACCGACCGCCCTCGTTGATCTTGAGCAGCATCTCTGCAGCATAGTTGTGAAAACGATTGTACATCACGAGGATGACGTTTACCCCCGGTGGTTGACCCAGCAAACGTTTCTCATGAAAGGTATCTGGTTTCAAGAATCCTTTCTCCATTGTGCGAACAGCATGTTGGTCTTCGACACTGGAGCCATAAAGTGGGGCCAGATCCAGGTAAGATGATGTATCGGAGATGTTAGAGTCTGTTCTATTTGATCGAAAGACATCGTGGATGATGATGCTGGCGTGATAGAAGAGGACGGATGAGAGACCAGCGGGGTTCTCCTTGAACTCTTCGGGATCACGGGCCATGAGCACTGGGCTGGTCAGCGTGGCTTCTGAGATTGTGACTAGGTCGCTCACGATCAAATAGAAGACCAGGATCCGGTCGAACGCCTTGCAATTTCGTCCCTGGTCTTGTAGTCTTCGCGTATGGAGTTCCAGCAGCACCAAATTTAGGATACAGAGGATTCTTCAGCGATCAGTTGATAGCCAAGAATTCGATTCGAGGGATTGCTTACATTGTTGCTTCCATCTGCTGTTCTATACTGGTATTGAGACCCAAGGTAGCTCAGAGGCGGATGTTGGAGACTATTCCACAGTCCATCGATCATGGAATGGGTCAGCGTTTTGCGAGTATTCGATGTATTTGGTAACGAGGCTACAATTCCGATCAATTGCTCCATCACGAGCTGTTTGTCATCAACGAGTTTCCCCTTCCCCTTCAAGGTCTCAGCCAGAGCATGAAGATCTGCACAAACTTCTTTTGGGGAACCAAGCGCCTTCAGATCTGTGAGCAGACCTGTGGCGAGTGCCTCGGTATCATCCTCACCTGCTGAATATTTGTCTGACATGGTTGTAAATTGTTTTTGAAGATTGGATGCTCTGTTTGCTTGAGTGACTGGGCGAGCGTTAGTCTTTGTATTGTACCCAAACTTCTCTCTCGCTCAGCATCGAGAAGAGTGAGACAAGGGTCTTCCTTGTTGGAATGTACTGTCGAACATCGCATTCTTGCCGTCAATTCTTGCCTTGCCGTACGCACATGCCATAAAGCCCTATCCCAAAAGATTGTCTGACTCGCCATGTCATTCCTGTCGCTCCATTTCCCCTCGAGTTTCTATGAAAAGGGACACCCCCAGCAGGCTCCACCAATACCATTCCTCAGATTTTCCACTGCCACTGGTGTTGCGGAACGTGCCGAAGAATCCGGTGACTTACATCCACAATCCCTATAGGAGTTTCGTCACACGTCTTCAACGACGCGACTTGAAAGTCTCAGTCAACAAGAATATTGTTGCCCAATTTAACTCCGCGAAATCCTCGAGCCTCCACGAACAAGTAGAGCTCTCCCTGGTCAATCTCAGCTTGACTGTTCTTATCTCTTTCGCAATGCAATCAGAACATGGGCCATATCAGAGGCCAGAGAAGCGGTTCGTGTTGTGTTTCGATGGAACCAGCAACAAGTTCACTGGGGATGAAACAGACACCAACATCGTGAAAATCTACGAGATGTTGGATAGACGAAGTCCGAATCAATATCATTACTACCAACGTAAGTGTCCCTCGAACGTCTAAATCTCATTAAGCAGTAATGAACAAAATTCTAACGGACAATGTGGCGAGCAGCTGGAATCGGTAGTTATGTCGAAGGGCAAATGTCCAACTCATCTCAAGGCAACATTCTCACGAGGTTCAAGGACTTCATTATCACCTCCCGAGACTCAGCATTCGGCACTAACTTCGTCCATCACGTCATCGCAGGCTACCAGTTCCTCATGCGGTACTACAATGAAGGGGACAAGATATACATCTTCGGATTCTCCCGTGGAGCATACACAGCTCGTTTCCTGGCCGAGATGATCACCAACATCGGGATCCTGTCTGCAGGTAACGAGGAAATGGTCCGTTTTGCCTGGTCAACCTTCAGTGATTATCAGCGAACGCGCGGCAAAGATGAGGATCTCAAACGCTTCATGTTGAAGTTCAAAGATACGTTTTCTCGAGAGCATGTCCAGATCCATTTCTTGGGCCTCTTTGACTGCGTCGCCAGCGTTGGTCAGTTTGAGATCCCGTGGTTCAGGACTTCGTTGCCGTACATGCAGACGATCCCTGCTAAGCATATTCGACATGCAGTCTCCATCCATGAGCGTCGTCTGAAGTTCAAAGTTTCGCTCTTTCTATTCGATCCTGACGCGGTAGTTAGGGCCGACATCAAGGAAGTCTACTTTGCGGGTAATCACAGTGATGTCGGTGGGGGTTGGCATTGTCAGGGCGAGAATTATCTCCTATCTGATATTGCGCTGAGATGGATGGTGGATGAGGTACTGGAGTTGCCAGATACCGTAAGTTGACTTCCAGTTTCGCATCAAGTATAATGCTCATCCTTTAGAAAAATCCACTCTGCTGGCGGAGAACGAAAGTGAACCACTTGGAGCAGCATGAACGGCAGCTTGAAGTCAAGCTTGGACAAAGGCTCGGCGTCAAGGTAGAAGAGAAGACTCGATTGCGGAAATTGGTACACGATCCTCTGGCTTTCGGTGGCGGCCTATCGTGGCCAAAGGTGTTATCATGGTGGCTGATTGGTAAGCGCATCGTCATAAAGCTGCTCACAACAGGATACAAGTTGATCAAGTACAGAAATTATTCCCTTCACATTCCATGTCCTCGTCAGTGGGAAATGGGTTCCTCAGCATTGGCCACCGAATCTGGGCGGAGGACGTGACATGCCATTGGGGGCGGAAGTTCATCCTTCCTTCTCGATGATGAGACGCTCAGGTGTCATAGGCAAAGATCTGATGCCAAAGCTAGGAGGAAAAGATCCGAAGGTGTTCTATATGAGCTTTTGGGAATGGATTTGGTCCTTCAAAGGAAAGAAAAAACATAAAGCACCCCAGCGTGATCGCCCAATTGGGGCATTCTCGGAGGATTCTTCGGAGGGAGGAGATTCTGTTTCTTCATTTGATGCTTCTGATGTAACCATCGTGATTGGAGCGAAAGGCTGGCTTGACGCACTTATGTGATTGCGATGAAGACGGGTTTGATGGTTCTAAGGAGGAGAATGGGTCGAACATACGAAAGACGTCACCCACATGAGATTCACTGACCGATCTTCAAGAGTATTGAGGAATGCATTGATATGCTTAGGTTCGGAGAGAAATCATGTTAGTGCCTCTATGCCTACGTACGCGAGCTCGCTACTTGTGAAAAGTAACATACTCCCCCACAACATCTTTCAATGAAATCTTCGGCATCTCCAAGACCCTCTCAAGAATTGGCTGCTTCCCACTGGCCACGAAGTTCGCCTTGTACTCTGGCCTCCAGATCTCCGCTTTCACAGTATCAAATGCGGCCTGCAGGTCAAATCCTTTCTCCAAAGTCTTCATCGCCTCCTTCACTTTCGCTTTCCCATCGATGGTCGTGCTGCTGTACTCAACGCCTTGTTGTTTCTCCAACTCAGCAACAATCTCTTTCTGACTCGCAGCAAAGCCTTCCATGAAAACACGCTGGTTTTCGAATTTGTCCGGATTCTGAAGAACCTTCAGCACCCCCAGAGCAGCATATGGCAACGTAGTCAAAGACGGCGCTTGTGTTCCTTCATCCCAATAAACCACCGAATGAGCTTCGGGGTCGATGTCAATGAATTTGACATCTAGCGCCCAGTCCAGCCAAACACCAGTAGCGAGCGCAGTCCAACTGAAGCCTGGGTTCTCCCTCACCAACTCCTTCAGCTGCTGCTCCAACTCAAACTTCGGTCGAAAGATCGGCGACAACTCCGCATTCCTAGGATCCGCATTATCAAATCCATATTCACTCGGAATGAATCTCTTAACTCCTGCTTCGACAGCAGCTTTCGCGACTTTAATTTGGGATGCGATGCCAGAGGAGCCGACGGCTGAGATTACGACGTCTTGTCCTTGAAGAGCGGAGACGATGCTGCTGTGGGAGAGGTCGTCGGAGACGCGAATTATGGGAATAGAAGGGTCGTAGCGGGATTTAGAGGAGGTGCGGGCGATGATTGTTAGGTTGTAGGCGTTGGAGGCGAGGAGGGTGGTGAGGATATGCTGGCCGATATTTTCGCCGCCGATGCCCCAGAGGGCGATGTTCTTGAATGATGACATTGGATGTTGATTGTGGTAGATGAGGAGGAAGGGATAGTTTGTCTCGTGGTGTAAGGAGAAAGAATGGTTGAATAACTTTGGAGACTTGGAGAGAGAGACGGCTCGCAATTAAATACAATTCCAACCTCTCGGAACATTCTAGGTGACGCGCACAAGAGTAGCCTGAACAAAAGATTGGTAAGAGCTCAATATGTTCAGTATACAGCATTTTGAAGAGCATTTTGAAGATCAACTCGGCTGGCAAATGAGTTGCAGCGGTCCAATTGTTTTTTACCTAGACATTATTACTTGAAACATTCAATGCACCTTAGCGCCGATGCGATAGGTTGGCCACTATAACTTCAATCCCGCCATAAATTCCTCTGGACGTGGGGCTGTATTTGCTTGCTGTTTAGGAATCAAAGAAAGATTACTGATCAAGTGCAGCAACTCTTTTAGGAAATTTCGGCCGCCTCTTTCGGAACGCAGCTAAGCCCCGAAACGCATAGTTGAAATGTAATCTGTCTGATTAATCATTCTCCTACTGCGAATCCAGGAGAACTTTCTCCTCTTGTTCCCAAGAATTAGTAAGAAAGTGAAGAAGAATCATCTGTACAAGTACCGGCACGTGATCAATGTCGAGCCTTGCATGAAAGCTCTCAAGAGATCGTAAGAAACCGGCCACTAGGCCTTGGGCTCTGTGCTCGGAAGTACTGAAAACATGTATTATAACAAGCCAAGACCTTGTCGAAAATGTTTTATGCGCTTTCAGCCGTTAAGCCTCGAATCATAACCAGCATAGAAACCATCCTTCCGAGTCTCACCCAACTAGGCTGCTCGTGGGGGACCCATGGGGTGGAGTTTTAAAATTTCCCCTCCACCCACGGGTCCCCCATGGGGCGAAAATATATTAGTCCTCCACCTACGGATCCTCCATGGGTTTTGTGGGGCCCCCATGGAGAATGCATAAATTGTATAAAAATATAAATATATTTATTCAAATTTAATTTAAAAAAATTAATAAAAAAATTAGTAAAAAAATTGGTAAAAAAATTAGTAAAATAATAAATATTATAAAATAAATATAATTATAATTAAAGTTTTTAAATATAACATATTATAATAGTATAAAACTAAGCTAGTGTTGTCGTTCCGGATTAAGACTAATCAAGTCACGTGATTAAACTGAGAATATATTTTATTATAATAAACGTTGTAATAATAATAATAATAATAATAAAAAGAATGCATTTTTTTAGACTATAATAATAGTTTTAAATAAGTAAAAATTAAAGTCACGTGTCTACTACTA
>MU119309.1:24475-121170 GCA_014904845.1 Acephala macrosclerotiorum
CAACAAATATAGTGGAGAAATAATATTGCAACAGTTTTTCTTATCTTAAAATACATCTTTATTTTTTTTTTTTTTTTTTTTTTTATATTATAATAATAAACGAAACATTATTTTCTATAATGTCGTTTTTTATTATTATATATTCATTTATGATAAAAAATATATATTTAGTTCTATTGCTGCTCATTGCAGTCCCTCTGCACAAATGACTTGCTAATCTGCCTCGCTTCCATGCAAGCCACCCAGGTGAGAAACAACTCTTCTAGGATAAATATTTCAGCACAGCCACAACCTTGCCGTCCACGACAATTCTCATTTCACTTTCTTGAGTTATCAGCAACTACCTTGATTCCATCGATAGTGTATGTACGAAATTGAGAAACATGTCCGTCGGCTTTGGCTTCTCAGTGGGCGACTTCCTCGCAGCCATCGAGCTAGTGGGGACTGTGATCGATGCTTTGCGCTCTAGCGGCGAGGCTGTCAGCGAATATCGAGAGCTTTTAGGGCAGCTGTTGAGCCTTGAAGCTGCACTTATTTAAATTAGAAGGATTGAATTTGATGAGAGTCAATATGCTGAAGTGATAGCGCTTCGTCAAGCTGCAGCGCAATGTCGGAGATCGATAAATGAATTTTGGGAGAAGACGAGGAAATTCCAACGCTTTTTGACCGGAAATGGCTCAGGTTCAAAGATGAAGGACAAGTGGATGAAGATTAAATGGGCAGTTTGCAAGAAGGATGATCTAGCGAAGTTTAAAGCGGATTTGGTTGGGCATACGGAGTCCATTCAGCTTTTGTTTGCTACGGTGCAGATGTGAGTACCTATAGTTCTAGCTGGAATTACTCGAACTCACACGCCATCGCTAGGAGTAAGGCAGATCTTCATGATAAGAAGCACGAAGAGAGGCAGAAAAGCCTTGCCGGTAGAATACAGGAAAGTTACTTTAATTGTATGCAGCGACTCACAATTGTGCTTGATCAAGGAAAAAGTCTTCTCGATATGACTTCGTCAATTTTGTAAGCATCATGTCACAATTCATCGTCGGGTCTGATTTTGGACCACTAGTAGCACCAATATCAAGGTCTTCCAGATCATGTTGCAACTTCAGCAGTTCATTACGAGAATGCCAGGACAGGTTGAGCGCCAACAGCCTGTACATATGATCGATGCCTTGGGTAGAACCAGTCCCTTTCACCTGGATTTCGTTCGATCAGCTGAGGTAAAATAGTGTCAGATTTCGTGAGTATCGAGTGCTGATTTCATTCCAGGCACTTACGGCCGTCCTAAAGGTCAACTTCAGAAAGCATAGAAGCGGTGAAGAAAAGATAGATCGAGGCGAATTTGTTATACAAGACGTTGCTACAAAGCAGGATATCGATCTGAACACTGACTGGGAACTTTGCTTCTTTCCAGGACAGCGAGTCGTAATGAGTGTCATCCTCAACCGAGCTTTGATCCATGATGTTACATGCCCAAAGTGTGGTGCACCAAACTCAATAAGCTCTTCAGTCAAAGAAAATGCAGATATTGATTGGTGAGCACATCCCGTTCTCTTCCTGGAACGTTTGAACTAGCTGAACACACTTCCAGTCCCGTTTGCGGATTGGCATACAGACGTCTTGATGACGAAATCGAAACTGTGTCTAGAAGCATTCCTTTCACTGCGCCACCGGCACCCATGTTTGAAGACGAAGACACCGGAGACTCCAATATATTTGGACCTCCTCGGCCGTCATTAAAAAGGAAGAGGGCTGAGGAAGAGGTTGCAGACTTTCGTCATGTAAGACTCCGCAACCAAACGCCTGAATCAGATCAAATGAACCTCTCAACTCCTCAAGAAGGCCATATTGTCAATAAAGACGGCATTTTCGGAACGCCTGATTTGGATCTGGACCTCGATCAAAGACTTCAGCCGCAGATGCAGGCACAGTAGGCTGCTCGCAAAAAAACCATAGAGTGTGGAGCTTTATTTCTACTCTATTCCATGGGATGAGTCTAAGTAGAGTTTTTTTTTTAAGAGTCTCCCATAAATAGAGTTCTATTTTTAGTTCTCCATTTATAGAGCTTTATAAAGCTTTATTTAAAAATAGAATATTTATAAAATAATATTATCGTTTTAAATTAAAACTAGTCTAATTACGTAATTAAACTAAAAATATATTAAATAATTTAATATTTAATATTTTTGGTTTTTTTTAAATAAAATTTTACGTAGTTTATAAATGCGTAAAATAATTTTAAATTTATTATAATATTTATTAATTTAATTAGTAAAATAATTAATAAAATAAAAAAAATGCGATTTAAATTAAAGTTTTATAATTATTTAAATTTTAAACTTTAAATTAAATCGTATACAAATAGTTTTCAATTTTTTATCGCGATTATTTTTTAATTTGCGAAACGATTTTTTCGATTCTCGAAATATAAATATACGAATACGAGATTTTTAAAACAATCTAATTAAATTTAAAATCGATTAAATAATTATCGAGTAAACGAATAAATCGCGAAAATATTAAAAATAAAAATAAATATATTTAAAATTAAAACGTTTAAAAATTCAAAGTTCGACGCTCGAAAACTCGAAAGTTTAACGTTTAAAAGTTTAATATTCGAAAATTCAACGCTCGAAATATTACAAGAAACTCTTTTTTTATATATTAATACTTTAAATATCAATTTAATTACGTATTACAAACTATATAATTCGTAGTAATACTTTTTAATTAAATCAAACTTTTTATTACTATTATAATACTATTATTTATACGTAATACGAAAATTGAACTCGAAATATATTACAATATACAATATAATAATAAATACGTAATTTGATTAATTTTAATTCGAAACGATAATACTAATTTAATTTTATATTATTATAATATGTTATATTTATAAACTTTAATTATAATTATATTTATTTTATAATATTTATTATTTTATTAATTATTTTATTAAATTTTTTTAAATTAAATTTTAATAAATATATTTATATTTTTATACAATTTATACATCTTTTATAAAGGCCTTACAAAACCTATAGAAAATCCGTGGATAGAGGACTAATATATTTTCGTTTTATGAAAGATCCGTAAGTAGTGGGGAAATTTTAAAACTCTACCCCATGGGTCCCCCACGAGCAGTCTAAGGCACAGCCTGCACCGCCCTTTGGAGAGCCTGGCGTGTCAACCCATGGGGGTAATACCCTAGACCGTCAGAGCGATGGGGAAGGAAACGATGGGATCAGCAGGAAGCGCCAGAAATTGAATCTGTATAAATGCAATCAATGCCGCATAGCACGAAAAAAGGTGGCATGCACATGTCTAAGACATTTTCATTGGATGCAACGTACTGACTGTTAAAGTGTTTTCCAACCAATCGAGTATGGCCTGGACAAAAGTGCCAGCGTTACATCAGCCATAAACCAGAAGAGTTCGAATGCTCGGAGCCCCAACTAAATACTAGGAAAAGAGGACCGAACCTACCAAGGTCACATGCGCGAGGAAGATCGACGACCCGAGATGGGTCATCTCAAAGGCGTTCAGCATCTGTTCATTCAAGGCGTTCCGAATCTGTCGATTCTGATCGATCGATAGGAAGGGCCTAGCCATGGACGCATAGCCTTGCCAGAATGTAGAGACTGTGAACATATCAAGAACGCGGGTTCTTTGTAATGCACAGGAAATTTTCCGTCAGAATGAGACAGGAAGCTACTTGGCTATGGGCCAGCCTCCTATCCTGGGAGGGAATTTCGATATGCATTTTGACAATGGGACGAGGAAAAGAAAAATTCGATACGAGTTTCCCATGTCAAGTAAAGCGATAGGGGGTGGATAGTTGCATTTTATAATTACAAATCATGCAAGACTTACTTGCTTATAGGTAGGTAATGGAAGAAAGAAAGGAGGTTCAAGAATATCGGTTACTCCATGGGCAGTGAGTTTTGCAACCAATCATCGGAATTATGAGATCGATGTTTCTATTGTACGAAAGGGAGTTTCCAGATATGGTTGACACCCCCTTGTTTCTGCCAGTATAGTCATACTCGACTTTTTCTTTTGCCGGTTACGTTTTAGTCTCTGGACGTGAGCAGCCGCTGCTTTAACCTGGGCCGAGGGTGAGCACCCCTGAGCTATGCCCTGAGCAGCCGCATACCCTGAGCACTATAATTAGGATCCAGTTTTGGCTCCCTGGCGGCATGATTAGGCCCCTTCTGACCCGGTTTTCCAGTCGAGTTTTAGATCCCTGCCAGGGCCGATTTTGGATTCCAATGGATTATCCGCCCTTGACTAAAAGCTCGTGCTAAATTTGTTCAACGCTTACAAAAAATATGCAACTTATTCTATACAAGCATACAAGGCCAACTTTTTAAATAATTATTTTATTTCGTATCTATTTACTGACCTCTTATAAGGTTTGCTTCTAGCTCTTTAGCCCAGAGGAGCAATCTTTGGAATTTATACTACATGCTACATAACTGCTCCATCTCTAAACCTCTCCTCCACCTCCTCCATCTCCTCTGTATAATGCTTGGGTGCCTCGACAGAAGGGAGTACGCCAGTGTTATCTGGTATAACAGGGTCTGACAGACTGGCAATATTAGATAGAAAGGATTCATCTCTACCCTCATCGAGTCCCAGATTGCTAATATCACCTTCATCCTTATCAAATTCCCCTAGATTGCTAATATTATCTCCATCATTATAGGGCCCCCAGTTATACAAACCATTGTCTGAGAAATGGTATTCGGAGTCTTTCAACTCGTCTGCAGCGCCTGCCATGCCCATAACTCTTTGGAGGAACCACTGCATTTCTAGTAGCGCCATACTTGGCAATGGTCTTGCTTCTGGATCGTCGGTTGTTAGCTCGAAGAGGTCACCAGATTTGATACGGCGGTCTTCGGATTGGCGGCAGTCGATTAGGCGGGTTTCGTCATTGCTCTCAAGATTTCTAGTTGACAGTGGTATAGTAGTAAGATTGATTATTGGCATAACCAGGGGGTGTTTGGCTTGCCAAAAGAATTGGATCGTTAGGGTTGTATTATCCTCAGAAACAGAGATTGGTTTAAGAGCAAATGCTCCTTCGTTCCAAAGGATATGCGCATCCGCCGAAAGAGTAATCATGTTTCTAGCTGTTTCGAGACCGCGTTCCTCTGGGCCATCTGGGAAAATGGCTGCTTCCCAAGTAGTGATTTTTTCCTCAGGCCAGAAGTTCCTTAGCATGCGCCAAAAGACATGCCGTTTGCCGAACGTATCCTCTTCTTTCGTTAAGAGACAGAAGGGATAGATATGAGCAACTTGGATAGCCCTGGTGCCAGTAAGTACACAGCGAGAGTTGTCTCGTCTTGCTGACTGTACTATATTAGTAATAGCTTTGTAAAGTAATAAGGAGTGTATTTTAAACTTACACTGTCGCGTGCTGATTTGGAGCGAGTAAAAGAGGTTTTTTGCCTTTTGGCTGGCGGAGTATTTGCGTCTTGTGGCGATCCTTGTAAAGGGGATGAAGGAGGTCCTGGCAGTGATGATTGTAGTCTATGAAGGATTGGTGATGACCGTGGTGTTGTTGCAGCTGAAGCTGACCCTGGGATAGATTGATTCCCTGTAAAATGTTGGCTACGTGTTGTAATTGAGCCCGATAGTACTCATCTTACAGTTCGCTACCATTTTATAGGTTTGTCCAGCAGCTATGCAGACAATATTCGGATTAAGCTCAGCAGTCTGTACCAATAATGCTAGCTTTTGAACGTCACACAGATGGCACGCTGCCCAAAAATGCGGGGGTATATCGCCAAGCGAAATTTGTAAGCGCTCCAGAAGGTTAAAACGCTCTTGGCTTGGGAGGTTACAGTCCTCATCTGTAAATAGTGGCTGCTGGGATGGCGGCATAGCTTGAGTCGCGACGTGGGATGTTGAGAAAGGTATGAGAAGATACAAGGTTTGTGGTTTGTGCGGCAAATAAAATTCTATGCCAAGCCGCTAAGGGCCAAGGCGAGCTGAGGGGTGATTAGCGCCTGAGCAGAAGCGGCCAGGCATACTAACCGATCTTGGGACCAAAAATAAAATTGTCGAGTTCAACTACCATTGCCAAGACATCCGAAATGGATATAAATTGTATGCCGCTTTAATGCTCTACAAATGAATGTGGGCACTCTTCCTCAATCTAACATTCTCTAATCTCTCTGGAAGTGAGTCTATATACTTATTAAAGTTCTCAACCTTAATCTCATATTCCTAAATATCTAAACAGGTTCTTGAAGGCCCTTATTCCTCTTTGTATCCGTCTTCCCGTGGACTCAACTCACGTTTTCGACAGTAAAATAATCTTCGTTGGTGCAAAACACTCCTAATTTTGTTCTCGACCGTATTTCTTCGTGCGAATCTCTCCCAATAGTCCTCGTAGGATTTGAGCCTGGTATTTTTGTTGTGTAAAACTTTTCCCTTCTCTCTCCGTCGATAGAAACACTAATCGACTCTTGAAATTGTATCCGATGACTGCTGCACAATGCAAAGAGGTTCGACCGCTTGTAAATCGAAATTGAATGCAATCGAGGTGTCAACGTTCTTCTCGTTTGCAGAGTATCTTAAGTCGTCGGCGCATATTGTATGGTCGTTTTATCGTACTCCTTCGGTCGGTCCCAATGCAAAATCGGTTTTTTTTTATAGTTTTGAAAGGGGAGGTTTTGGACTCGATAATATGGTGGTAGTAAGGCCCTCCCATGTCGGCCACCTCGCTTAGTTTATCGTTTTTATAATCTTTGTATTTTAAACTTTTATTTTTTTAATAAACTTTTAATAAATTAATTTCAAATTTCGTAAAAGTTTAAAAATATTTTAAAAAAAAAAGTTTTTATATTATATTTTAATATTTATAATTTTTATATATTAATAAATTATAATAAAAATAATTTTTTTAATTAATTTAATTATTTTTAATAAAAAAATTTAAAATGTTTTTCTCGTTTCGAAAGAAAAAACTCGTTCGGCGACTCGCTAAGCGAGCCAATAGCAGACGAGCTTTTTCTTTTTTTATTCGACGTATATTTTACTTCGTAAATTTTATAAAAACGTTTTTACGAAAAATTATAAAGTTTTCGATTTTAGTAATTTATTTTTATTTCAAATTTCGAATTAATAATTTTTAATTTGAACGTTTTATAAGTATTTAAAATTAAAATAATTATTAAAATAAAGTTTTAAATTTTATCGAATAATAAATTAATAAATTAATAAATTTTTTATTATTTAAAATATAAACGTATTACGAAATTTTATATTATTAAAAAAAATTTCTTTAAAATTTTCGTTTTTTATATTGAATTATTACGATTATATTTACCAAAGAAAAACTTTTTAAACTTTTTTTTAAAAATTACGTAATTGAATTTTTAAGTATTTTATAATTTAAATTTTTAAAATTTTATATTAAAAAAATACTTTTTAAAATTTTCGTTTTTTATATTAAATTATTACGATTAATTTAATTAATTTAAATTATTTTATTTAATATATAATTTTAAAAAAAAAATTTAATTTTTTTTTAAAAACTATATAATTATAAAAATATTTAATATTTAAATAAATATTTTAATATTTAAAATAAAAACGTATTTAAAAAAAATTTACGATTATATTTTATTAATTTACATAATAACGAATTAATAAAATTATTTAAAATTTAAAATTTAATAATATTTAATTAAATTTTAATTTATTTACAAATTTTATATAATTTAAATTAATTAATAAATAAAAATTATAAGCGTAATTATAATCGCGAAATTTTTAATAAATTAATCAAATTATTATATTTAAATATTTCGATTAAATTTAATAATTTTCGTTTATAATTGAAATAATTCGTACTACGTAAATAATATATAATTTAAAAAAAATAATATATAAATATTAATAAAATCGAAATTTAATATATTTAATTTAATAAAAAATTATATTATAAAAAAGTTTAATATATATAATTTCGATTTATATTAAACTATTAATAAATTAGTATTAAAAGTATAATAATAACGAAATATAAAAAAAATTTAATACGCGTTTAATATAAATTATATTTTATAAATAATTTATAAAAATGTAAATATTACGTTCGAATTCGAATAATTATTTTATACGAAGTAATTAAATTTTATAAATAGTATAAGCGGAAAAAAAAAAAAAATTTGAAAATAACGAAATATATAAAAAGCGAAAAAAGACTAAAAAAAACTAAAGTACAATTACATCGAGCTCGATATTAAAACTTACAATTACTTAATCTTGGGCGCCTTGATGCATTACCCTCAACGAATCTTAAAAACCTGTACTTCTAAGTCCTTCTTTTCTGCATGCATCAATCCATGAACATAAGCGAAACCTTTGATACGAAATTCCTCACTGTCTGGGCGCAAGACTAAAGGATACGTGCTGCCACGTGCAACATAAACCACATCTCCCGGTCTGGTTGAAGATATTGAACACCCCACGAATTTGTTTTCCGTGATGAAAAAGCTCGATTCGGGGTATGTAAAGTCCCAAACCGGTTTTCCGAATAATCGTCCGTCTGCATTTTCGGAATCCTCGGATATGTCGGCTGGTATGTACGTGTTGTATGTTTCTTCATCAAGTGCTATCTTCAAGTAGGCGACAAATCGTTGCATCAAAAGATGCTCGTTCGCGGGGTCGCTCTTCTCGTTCAAACCGAATGAGAACGAGGTTGCAGCGGCAGTGAGTGCGTCAGCGCTGAAGGGAACGTGTAGCTGGCTATTTCGCATAGTCTTCAGTATTCTTTGCCAAAGTTCTCTTAACGCCTTTCGCCCCTCATCTGACTCTGTCATTGCATTACCAAAGAATCCTTCGTTATAAGGTTCGACAAATTTGATAGGACCAACCACAAATCCGGAGAGGGATAAAATGCTTAGCTCCTTGTCAATGTTCCAAGTTGGATGTGTCTCCCCGGCGGGTCTCCATGGTATTGGCTTGCCAAATCTGAAAGGGTTCCGAAACAGCATGGGAATGTCCCATCGCGGAACCCACGAAGGATTCTCAGTGCCCCTAACGTAGAGCAAAACATCTGTTTTATCGAAGTTGACGAGTGCTGCTTCGACAGAATCCCGATAAACCTCAGCGACTGACTTTGTATAATCAGGCTTTAGCAGCTCTGCCCCTTTGCCAATCTGCATCATGCCCCGGAGACCATATATCACATCTCTTGGATCCAGACTGGAAAAGTTTGAGGCAAGATACAGCATTGAGAGCCAATTTCTTGGCTGCACCAGATCCGTCGTCACGGTGGCGGCCCACTAGCAATACGTATTGGAGAAGCCAAAGGCTTTCGAGAATGCAGTCTCCATTGTGATGTAGCAAGCAACCAGACTAACTCGGTCCCACAAGACCTTCTCAAGGCCACAATGAAGCAATCTCTCTTTATTGGCATTCACTTCTTGGATAGCCCACACCCGGGTGAAGTAAGGATGCTTGTAGAACCAAACTAAGGACTTCCACATGGCTTCGGTGCTGAAGTCACATTCGTTTGGCACGGGAAGAACATCGCGGGCCTTGGCCATGATTTCTTGGTAGAGGTTGTCCACTGAACTAAGATCCGAAATTGGAATTCCAAGCTTCTGGCACAAAAAGTCCGATATTATCATGATAGAATCTACTGCGACTTTTGCCTGGCGGTCATCTGAATCTGGCCCAACCCATATGAGGACGGTCTTCGCATTCTGATAGATCTTTTGCATTTGGTTGACTTGCAAGCCACATTCAGGGATATCTGTTTGCTTGATACTATTCCGGGAAAAAATTGTCAGATGCAAGAAAGCAGATGCCGGTGAGATAAGTGAAAGAACGCTCCAGTCAACAAGACCCCTGTTGAGAGTTCTTGCCAATAACTTCGATACATACGACAAATTAAACAATCAGAAAGAGATATCGATTTACTTACCAGATAGCATCCACCCACAAGACTCGAGAGCGATCTTGATATCGTAAGTGCTTCAATCCCGTCTGGAGATTCACTGTTACATCAAGCCTTTTCCCATCGACGATGACTGGAGCTCTGACATTTGGATCACCCCAGGCATAAGATATGGCTTCGTATAGTGGAAAATCGTCCCAATGTACAGTGCGCAACATGCCAGAGATCGGATCGCCTTCCACTCCAGGCAAAAGTTCAAATACTCTGAATGACGTTTCGGTCGGTAGAACCTCATGCTGATAGAGCCTTTGGGGATATCCAGCCATCTCGAGTTTTTCCTGAACCAATACTAGCGTAGATAGTGCGAAGACTCGAAGGTTATATTATATAGTGCAAGAGCGAGGTTGAATTTAATGGGGTGGGAGTTAATTGTAAAGTCAAGTGGCAAGGTGGAGGGTAGCGGGTTTCAAGTAGACGCCCACTCCAAGTAGTAGCCCAACGTTAAATATGGTCACGACAACGTTAAAATTAAGACACTAAAATTAGATATTAGCAATCAGCCGCTTCACTTTAACAATTTTCCAAGTTTTTAGAATTTTCCGAGCAGTTTTAAAATCTCGAAATTTTTGATGTTCTTAGGTGGGCGGTTGCTTGGTTTGGGCGTTTGCCTGGCCCCTGCGTAACCGTCCTTATCTTATTATGCATATAGTTGACTCTTTCCGTGCACCCTACAATCCGGTCAAATTTAACAACTTCACGACAACTACAACACACCACACAACTGCTGTGATCCATGAAACCATTACTGATACAAAATATTTACCCATAGAAGTCGCTATGTCCACTGTCGCGCGCTTCAAACTTATCTTCTATGTCCCGCCATCCTCCCTCGCAGTTTGCAAGGCTGCCATCTTTGCTGCAGGTGCAGGTCGCTATTCCGGTCCAGGAAACTACACGGAGTGCTGCTGGACGGCCTTGGGAACAGGCCAATTCCGCCCTGGCGACGCTGCGAAGCCAAATATCGGGAAAGTAGGCGAACTTGAAGAGGTTCAGGAGGCCAGGGTAGAAACGCTTTGCTTGGGTGAGGATGTGGCTAGGAAGGCCGTTGAGGCGTTGAAGGGGTAAGTTCTTAAGGTTCATTTGCTTTAGGACAGTCCAAACTTAGTTTTGCGTGCAACTAGTAAAGTGCGTGGGAAGGCTTATGAGTTTTTCAGTGCCCATCCATATGAGGAGCCTGCATATGAGGTGGTCAAGTTGGAAGATTTTTGAATTTCAAAAGTGGCAGGTTTATTAAAATAATGGAGTAGTCTCGTGGCGCTTGTTAGCATTAAACACTTGGGTCTGGAAAAATGACCATAGTTCTTTGAAACCATTGGTATAAACTTTTAACAATATGGACTTTGAATTAAAATAAAATAATTATACGTGTAATACGCTTCGAAAAGCGATAAGATCTCCTATATTCGAGCTATTTAGTTTGTTTAATTTAAGGCCAAAAAACTAATACGTAAGTAAAATATATTATTAATTTTTATTTTAAAATAAATTAAATATTATTTATTAAAAGTTTTGTATTTAGTTTATATTGCAAATTGGACTAAAATATATTATCGTTAAAGTTTTTAATTATAAGGCTTTGTATTAATACTTTGCTTCGTGTTTATTCGTCGTTATAACCGTGGAGAATGAGAATCTAAAAGCACAACTGGGCGGCCGCAAGATTTTCCTTATATAGATTCGAAAATGTACTTTAGGCGGCAGGGGCCAAGTTCTTAAAAGGTGCACTGCTTGCACGAACTTTGCACAATTGGAGGCCGCACCAGGTATATGAGTGCTTGGTTGGTCGGCTTTTTAATACCCAATGCATGATAAAGAACCGTTTTGACTCACCTGGACTTGAAACGACGATCCATGGAGTGCAAGTGCGATTTCCAATGCTTCAATTGTCCGATAAGCGTACGTCGGTACTATTGATGGGTTTGCATATTGGAAAGTCCTCCCAATACTGGTTTGGCTAAACGAAAGACTTCTAGAGTACCGCAAAGAAAGTAGCAACCTGACCATCAAAGAGAGTCCAACGACTTTTTGAGTATTTCCATGCTTATTTTGATTCGTTGAGATATCCAGGCATGATCGGCAGAGCAGCTGGCAGCCTACACCGCGACAGCTTGAAGCCAATTTGAGCATTTTTCGTTTTCCCTATAAACCCAGCCGTCTGTTCCCAACAGACCCAAATTATGAAAGCTTATAATTACAGCGCGTAATAGCCTAGAAAACTGGCCTTTTAGCGTGTTTAATAAGCTTTTACGCTAGCGAAAAAGTGTTATGGTATTAATTAAAGAAATAAATTATTAATTGCGCTTTTCAAGTGTTTTTTGTATAATTGAATATATAATTGCATTTAAATGCAATGTTCAAGTGCGACTGCCGCCGAATTCAGCAGGTTTGGTCGCTGTTTTATGCGACGATTGTCCCAACCTAGGGACCCACACGCTTCGTCCACTACCGAAGATCTCCCGCCTTAGAATCCACCAGGTGGAGAATAGATGATCTCCGCCATACTTTATCGTAGGACCCTCAAAAAAGCGCTGCCAAATCAAAGATCTCGCAATGTCCGCCAATATAGTCATGGCTAGTGCCTTCCGCTTAGCTAGCAGCAGCGACGTCATTCTTTACTGTTCAGAAACATTCCACATGATCCGGATTTCCTACCCTTAAGATACTTACTTTTTTTCTTTTCTTTTTCTCCAAACCTTCCAACCCTATATCGCCTTTGCGCCTCAAAATACCCTAGCTGTATTGTTGCCATTCTTCTTCATCTTGTTGTTAAGTCCTTTGCTCAACTACTAATTACCACTGCGTACCTCCTTCTTTGCTGCTTGGTGACAGCAAAAGCATGGGAGTGCGAGGCCTTAGAACACTAAGCTTACCCCAGAGCACAGCCGTCAGCATCACCAGAGCCTTATCGAGCAGGACATAGTGAAGAAGAAGCGTGTCCCTTCTACTAAAAACAATATCAATAGGCTCAAGAAAAAATGGACAAAATATTTATAATTGCTTTTGAATTATCTTTAAATCGCGCTAATGACAGCCGAATCTGGACTATATCCACCGCTACGTGGTCTGTCAGCTCTGTATATATACTTAGATTTCAAGGGCTTAACTCTCTAGGCAGGTTTCACCTGGATCGCAGCCAGGTTGAATTGAACTCCATTCTTCTATTCTATTCTTCTATAGTATTAGCACCTAACCAAGCTCCCTAACTCTAGCGCATCCTTTTTGCCAGCGCTTGAGGGGCATTAGTATCGAGAAGGAGACGCTTGGGCTTCTTAAGTTCGAATTTCGTTAGCTCTTTCAGGTCAGTCTTTGCGACTGCCCACACCGGAAAAGTCGGGCCCGATGGGCCACTTGATCATTTCGCGTATTAAGTTCTACGATTTCTCTATCCAGATGTCCTAGGCTCTCATGCACTTCAATCGTGACAACTTGGCGCTTGGCTACCCTCGAATCGCCCTAAGCGAACCCCCTGAGCTTAGCGAGCCTCGCTGCATCTGGCTCTCGTGTCAAATACACTATGATACAGCAAAGTATAATAGCTCGCACCATCAGAACTTTGAAATGGCATGCCCATGGTGCTTCGCTAATTCCCATGGTGTCTGTCCAGCATTGTTCCTGGCCGTGGTGTCTAGATCCTCTGACTGCAGTAGAGTTTCTATGATCGTTGTGTTCCCAGAACACGCCGCAGAGTGTAGAGGTACCCATCCTTTCTTATTTGGAATGTTAATATCAGCGCCATATCTCATCAAGCAGACAACTAAGTGTTGATGTTGCTGAGACACAGCACAGTGTAATGGTGTGTTGCCTCCCCTGTCCAAGACATCGATTTCTGCCCCATATTTTAACAACAGCATCAGAACTGACAGGTTTCCGGCAGATGCAGCTGCGTGTATTGCCGTCCGTTTCTCGTCGTCTGTTACCCGTATCAACCGTTCTGCCTTTTGAATCAGCATCAAAGCCACGGGCTCATGTCCTTCAATGACAGCACAGTGCAACGCAGTGCGCCTGTTGTTGTCTACTCGAGTCGTGTCCGCTCCTCTCTCTAGCAGGAGTGACACCACTGAGATGTGGCCATGAGTGGCAGCGACGTGCAAAGCTGTTAAGCCAAGCTTCGTTTGGGCATTTATTTCTGATCCTTTCTCCAACAAAAGCCACACCACTGAGCTGTGCCCTCGTGTCGCCGCGAAGTGCAAAGCTGTTAAGCCAAGCTTGGTTTGCGCATTTATTTCCGCTCCATTCTCCAGAAGAAGCCATATAAGAGACTTATCACGAGACTCGGTCCATTTATCTGCTGCCGAATGTAGTGGCGCCATTCCCTCCTTATCCGGCTTATTCACATTTGCATGTGCTCGTATCAACAGCCATGCTGCCATCCCATGTCCATATTCGATTGACCATCGTAACGCTGTCCAGCCGTCGCTATTAGAAGCATTCAAATTCACACGCCTGTCGATCAAAAGCTGAATGAAGCGGTCTCGGCCCTCTCGTGCTGCCCACTCGAGTAACGTCCACTGGTCTCTAGACGGCATCTCAACAGAAGCGCCTTTCCGGATCAGCAGCTCCACGATCTTCTTATGTCCCCGTTGCGCAGCCCATCGTAAAGCAGTCCATCCGTCTTTATCTTGTGCATCAACCTCCGCTCCACTCTTAAGCAGAATTTCCACTATAGGCATCTGCCCGTAAGCTGCAGCCCACCTAAGTGCGGTCCATCTTTGGGAGTCTTCCAAGTTGAGATCAATTCGTCTCCCCGATGACAATAACATCTCCACTGATAACACGTCTTCATTAATGATTGCCTTCTGCAAAGCCGTCCTTCCCTTTCCGTCTCTAATATTCAAGTCTGCTCCTTGGTCGATCAGCAATTTCAGAAATCGTCGGTGGCAATAAAACGCTGCCCAGTGCAGAGCAGTTTCGCCACCTTGAGTCATCGCATTCATTTCAAATCCTCTGTTTAGCAACTTCTTCGCTAGCTTGTCCAAACCAAAGTAAGCGGCTACGTGCAGCCCAGTGACGTCTACCTCAAGTCGAAAGCGATAATGGCTCATCACTTGAAAAGTACCCATAACTTTTGGAGCATCTGAGAGAAACTCGTAGGCCAGCTTGTAGGTAATGCCTCTGACTCCGAAGGAGAGATGGTCCCCCCAATGATCAGCAGCATAACTGTAAAATGGATATGCCTGCCTACGAGTTTCTACCTCCTTTGGCAAGACAGGAACCCGCCCGAATTCTTCAAACGATAGATACACGAGACAGATCTCCGTCATGGTAGACTGTGCATCTTTGAAGATTGTCGATTCGTTGTCTCTCAAGTACTTCTCGGCGGTATAGTGGGCGAGGCGGATAGTGTCTGTGCCTCGGTCTACAACAACAATGCCAGCACATGCAGAGGTCCAGGTCTCTGCAGTCACAATACGGTCTCTGGGTAAGGTCTTGTCGCCAACCCTTACAGCAAGCGCATGTATAAGTTCGCCAATTGTCAATGGTCTCTCAGCAAAGACAAGCCAGGTGAGAACGTCGATTGCTAACTTGCGCTTGAAATCGCCTTGACTTTCGATTCTCTCAAGTGCTATCCTGTACACGTCATCTAGATCTTGAGGAAGATTCAGTATGCCCTTTTCGAAATCTTCAAGTGTATATCTGGAGGCTAAAAAGTCCATGTGTAGTTGCGCAAGTAAGAACCTGAGCCGAAATTTTAGTCATTGTGCAGACCGGACTTTGACAGATGAGTACTTACATTCCTTGAGTTCTTTCAACAATGGCATCCAAAGCCTTATCGAGAAACGCTTTATCTTTCTTCGCACCTTTCTCAATAAATTTCGTCAAATGTTCGCGACCCTTGATGCGATTTTCGAGATACCTTCTAAGGTCATTTGGATCAGCCCGGATTTCTAGCTCGCTGTCCGCCTGAACCTTCTTTCCAATGCTGATGTCCTGCCTGGAAGTGAATAGAACATGAGCTCTGCGTGGAAGTTGGCGAAGTGCTTTCAAGAACTCATCTTGAGTGTTCGTTTCCGAGTCATTAAGACATTCGTCCAAGGCATCGACAATAATAAAAACCTTGGAAAACGACTTGATCTGGGACTTAAGCATTCGCAGATATTCATCTGGGCTTGGGTACATGTCCCTACTCTTCCAAGCCTTGTATATTGATTTGATCTCTGGGGTGATCTGACCTCCTTGTCGAACCAGTTGTCCCAACAAACTCGACAATAGGTTCGACAGGTCCTGCCTCTTTTGGGCCTGGGTCTGGGTCTTGTAATCAAAGTAGACATAAATACATGCTACATTATTATCGATGGATCTGATAGAAGTATGGATGTGGTTGATGATGATCGACCTGTAGACAGAGTGTTATCATGAGGATCCCACGGTCTCATTAAATATTGGGCACAGGGTCATACGCGAGGATGGTTTTGCCAGCACCAGCTGAGACCAAAGTTAACATTCCCAAGTAATGATCAGCCTGAGGTGATTATCTTACGAATTCCATAACACCATAAAGTCCTTGCTTCCCCATCTCTCCAGTTGATGAACTCTTGACTATCCAGGAGCCATTTCCCAGTGCCAGCAGGTCCCTTTCTGGCTATTAAGGTATTCTCATTCTGCTTCCCTTCAAAGAGGGACAAAGAAAGCTTGGACAGCCATTCGGTGATAGCCGAGTCCTCGGTACCTTCTACTTTTGGTCAGTCATACCAGACTGCAAACACTTCAAGGCTTTCGTTACTTACGAAAGTAATTTTCTGTTTCTATCACATGTCTGATTAGCGAATAACGAATCTCCGAAAAGGACAGCATTCTTACTGTATGTGACTCCACCCTGGATTTTGACCTCGCTAGCATAAATAGATTGGCCGGGCGTTTCTACCGATGACGCGTGGGATACTTGAGAGCATATCAGTAAGCGAATATGCAGATTAAAGTTTGCGTTTGCAGCGCGAGAGTGCGTTCAACTTATAAGTCAAGAGAGAGACACAGCCTCAGCCAGGATAAAGTTAAAGGTCATAGATCAAACAGAGATCAAGTCAAAACTTTTAGGTTCGACACGAAATGTAACTCAAATCGTCCAATAAACCTTCACTCGCAAGGTTCCAAAGACTATGAAGAGAAAGAAAGCGCCATAAAAGGCCTATCTCGACTTACTAAAATTGAGGCTCTGTTCATTATTCAACGTCTGGGCGATAACCGATTGATGGGCATTCTGCATATGCAGTCCACCCCGATGAGCTCTGGACACTCCATCTTCTTCGGAGTCACTACTCGCATCCTCAACCTTTCATGCCATTAGCCGAGAATATCCTTGAAAGGCAGTTCCAACAGCATGGATCTTACCCTCGCAGCCTTACTGTCTCGAGGACTGGAACTCATGTCAAGTGCTGAGGCTAGACTCTTCTGCGGTAAAGCGAGGAGACAACGAACGAGACCAGCACGCGAGCAACGATTTGGCTTCCTTCAGGGAACCTACCAAACTGGGCTGCTTGGATATATAAACTAGCCAGAAATCAGGTTCTGCTTTTGAACATGTGCTTGGAACTGAAACGCAGAGAGGGACGGCTATATTGACTATTTCTGCAGTACGCCAGCCGAGGAGTTTGGTTCGTGAATGATTAAGATCAGCAGCCACCTCGTGCTGCATGCAGCCTGGTCTCACTGAGGCGGTAAACGGTAATTGGCCAGAGCCTGCCAATAAGGTGAACGGCTCAAAATTGCCGCATGTGTGCATTGCATTTCAGCCCACTTTGGACAATCCAATCAAGGGACTAGCCACAACAAGGATGCTACAGTACGGCTCTATCAACGAAAGATTGTCGTCGAAAATAGTTTTGGTTGATTTGGCAGCGGTCGGATGAGGCTGGAGTCGCTAAGACATCACCGCGAGCTCTTGCACGGCGTGAGATTGAGGAGCGAGAGGTAACTTCAGACCTAGGATCGAACATCCTAGTCTGGTTTGTATAGCAGTAGCTTAAGTACAGTGATCCACACAATAAGTAGCATGCTCTAACCTCGATTGCCAGTGATCTGAACAACACTTATGAATCTTTAAATGTCAACCCGCCATGAATCGTCTGGCTACTGCTAACCACATTCGACTTTACGATATCTCCCCAGATAGTGATTCCTCCGAGATTGGGGTTGTTCGTGGCAGTGGCATTCATAGTATTTTCAGAGGCTAAGGCTCCACGACCTCCATAGGCTCTTCTTGCTGCTGCTCGAGCTTCACGGTCTGGAGACTTGATCTCGTTCACCCGCCTCTGAAGTTCACCTGAGACGCTAATGAACCCAGGATCGTCCTTCCCGGTAAATCTTACCATCTCTCGGTGGTCTTTATGGATACTAATTGCTGGGTATCCTGGGAGGATTGCTGAGTGCTTTGGGACAACCTAAGATGTGCAGTCAGTAATGCTGGGAAGCCTCGAAGAATGGCTCATCAAAGGAGAAGACCCGTGCATCTTCCCACCAAATAAGGACTCATGAGTTGGACTCACCACTCCAATTCCCGGGAGAGGGAGCTCTTCATAAAAGCACGTGATCTCTATCGGATGGCATCCTTCATCCATGTGAGAGCGTAATAGAGTATGGAACTCATTCTGTATTCGAGCAAGAACTTCTGAGTCTCTTCGGAGGACGTTAACAATTCGAAGATTGGTTCGAGTGACGGGGTTGATGAGTTGAGCAAGTCGCCCACTGACAGTTGCCAAGATAGTTCCAGAATGTGGAGTTCCTAAAAAGAGAATTCCGAAAGTATAATCATAGATCCTCTGTAAATGTATTTCAGGGCTTGCTTTTGAAGCTGTGAGCGCCTTTGATGTCGAGTTAGTAAGTTGTTGGGGGATCATAGCGAGAAACAATGCGTACATCTTCACAGACGAGACCTCCGAGGCTATGCGCAACAAATATGATTGGACGTTTGCTCTATAAGGTACTAATTAGCATTCATAGTCATGAATCATGTGGAATTGGAGGATTTATTACACTCTTGTCGTTATCTCTGTGAGTTGCCAGCGTGGCTAACAAGTTCTTCGCGTGGTCACCAAGTCTATTGCTTGAGATGCTCGACCGTAAACCGACGACAGTTGCATCGTATCCAAAACTCAGTAGCCGAGCGTCCGGTGTCTTTTGAGGGAGGAGTGCTTCTGGCCAAGGTCTGGTGTCTTTTCCCGTTGACCAAGTGTGTTCTCGGTGGCCCGTTACGCCATGAACGAAGACGATGCTAGAGAAGAGAAAGACAGCAAGGGTTAGTGTCATTAGATGGTGGAGACGGAGCACTGAGCATCGCGCGGCTGAATTTACTCACTCCACGAGGGCGTTATCGGGCTCGAAGAACGTCTTCAGGCCATATTTCTGGTCGACGTGTGCATCCGTCGCCCTTCTAAACAGCCTGTCACCGAACGACGTCTTCTCCTCTTCTCCTTGTCTCAAGAGCATCTTGATGGAGTGACCGATCGTGAATTTGGTATCGCGAGATTTAATCGTGCATGTTGTCGTTGAAGTTGTTTTTACTAGTTGCATGCGGGACGTTGCGCTGTACTGTACCGCATAGCGGGTCGGGCCTCGCTTCGCCCCATAAGAAGCCTGCGCCCCAGATATTTAAATGTGTTGGCATGACAGTAAGGCAGTTTTGCTCTCCATCGCCACTTCGTTACATACTTCCAGTTCCCCCGTTTCACTGAACCGAAAGCGTGACCGAGCTACGGTAGTCACCATGCCGCCAGGGACCAGACCAAATGCAACTGGGTCCAAGACGGTCACTTATGTTGGCACAGGACCCGCAGGAGCTACAGTTGGCGCGGGGCCAGTGAAGGAAACACCTGAGGTACCTGTCGAGGTGATTTAATCATCCCCTTTAAGGGTCGACGAGACTTATGTCCCTTATTAGCCAGCATCGGCTGCTATCAATCATGCCAAGGGGAAAGTGCTTCTGCAGGGATGTGTTGTTAAGTCCGTTGTTAGCCATGAGGTTAACAATACTGGTAGTCTCAATTTTAGTACGTGTACTTGACAGCCTCTTGTACTTTGTCTGATGGTATATTGCAAAATTCTAGAACAAATACTTACAAGATCCCATGTGTAGAAGGGAAAACCTCCAACACCAACAGCAATGTGAGCTTTATTACTCTGCATCCTGGGAAGTCCACTCATTCTATAACAGACACAGGATCATATCGTCAAGCCCATCAAGCACGGCGCCGGTGATGCGCTTGCAGATATAACTGTAACCCGTGACGCGAAGATGTGCATAGTCACTGTCAAGATGACCACGGATGGAATTTCCTTCGATGATTGCGATGACTAGTTGTGCTTCTATACGAAATGTATTTATTATCCTGTTTAGAAGTTCAGGAGAACTCCTCCGCATTGGCGTGTTCCGCAAACTCCTCTCGCTCAATAATGAGGGCGTTGATAACTCGGTAAGATGCACTCTGTGGATTTGTAACTGAGGACCTCGTATAGAACTGAAGTCATGCAGGCGAGGGAGGGCGTCTGCATAAAGCTGACATACCTTAGGTTTCACAGATAACAGGTCACGAGCCTATCCACTCTCCCACTGCACTAAAATGCGGGGCACTTGACGTGGGGCATCCTCACCGAGTAGCACAGCGAACGATAAAACTTCGCTAGCGCGGTCGAACTCTCCCACAAAAAAAGCCTCCTCAAGCTGCTGTCAGCCAACGTCTGCACTTGAGCCAAAATGATTGATCTCTCGGCCTGCAATGGCATGCGAGTGCAGCTTCAACAGATCGGAGATGGTGCTTCAAAGGTCTGCCGGCATCGACTCTCCAATTGCGCTTGCAGTTGCTGAGCACGAAGCTAGGTTGCATCACAGTGCAGAACAGCTCGCTCTATAAGATACCGAAGTCGGACCAATGGATTCCCAGATCTCATTTGCGTGGTTTCCAATCTGTCCTTTGTTCGCTATGTGGTCATTTTCGCCCGTTTCGCCCGTTTTCTATGAGACTCAGCCCAGGCGCTCGATCTACTCTGTTCGATCTATATAGCAGAGCCTCTTTTTTCCTGGCAAAGGTGAATGCAAATTTAGCGTTGCCTTGCATAGGACTGGACGGGGTATGCACGCCATATCCTTGCTTCAGATCTGTAAAATACCAGAGCCTGCTGTTTCGTTGACGATCTTGATCCTTTCCAACACATCCACGTACGTTTATAAGTGTGTTCTTCGACAACGTGCTGGCGTCCATCCATCGATAGACCCAATCGCAGCAGAACAACATGTCAGTAACACAAGTAGTGGATTGGATCAAGGAACCCACCTGCGTTACATCTATCCAATCAAGTCATTTTTTTAAATAGCGCCAATGCTTAGGCTTCAGCAACCCCAATTACCTCCACCTCCCCAGAGAGCCACCCAAGCGTATCGCTCCCCACGAGCAGTGAACTACAACGCGGATCAAGAGGCTGAAGAAGGGGAGGAACGATGGAGCGACACACCCTCTGAAAGCGAAGAGCGACAAAACGAAACAGCAACACCAAGACGTAGAGCTTCCGTAGCCGAGAATGTGAATGCGACAGTAACTCGACATCGACCTCGAAATCGAGTCACGCAACGCCATCATCGCCCCCGGCCCTGGGATCCGGGTGACAACAATGGAGAGCACACAGATGATCCGTTGTGGTCCACCATATCACACAATAACGGACCTGGTGGGCAGGCCATCCCTTATGGTCGCGATCGACCACCACGTCCAGGTGGAGATGTGTATTTCGCTCCACCTCCAGGGAGAGAACACCCGCATCCATTCGCACCTGTAAATCAACATCCTCCTCAACCTGCACATACTCAGTACGGTGCGAACCATGGGCAGTACCACACAAATCATCACCCCATATCTCCAGGATATCACACGAACCTTCCTTTCGCAGATCCTGGACTCTATCACACACCTCCTTACCCCCCAAACCTAGGTCCTTACCCCACGAATTCTTATGGCGCAGGTCTTTACCCATCACACTCTCCGACTGCAAACACATATCCAGTAGACCACGGCCTTTATGGCCCAAACCCTTATACTGCCAACCCTCCTCCAATGATGCCGTTGTATGATGGGATACCCCGTCCTCTTCAACCGGTGAACAGAAAAGCTCATCTCGTCGATCCAGAAGTGGAGAACTTAAAGAGACAAATAGACAAGCTGGAAATCAGGGACAGACGACGAGAAGAGAAGTGGAAGGGAAAAGAAGAGGCAGCAAGGAGGAAACAAGATGAAGAGGAAAGGGCAAAACGCAGGGAGCGGAGAAGGAGAGAACAAGAAAAGTTGAAACATCAAGCGGAGAGCCAAAGTAGAAGAGAGATGGAACCAAAGACACGGCGTAAGAGAGGGCCTGTGGACCAGGAATTCGATGACGAGTTTGCTACTGATGATGAAATCTACAAGAAAAAGATAGAGAAGGAGGTCAGAGCTGCGATGGAGTACATGGCGGCTGGACAATCCGATGGGGAGATTGCTCGTAAGAAGGAGGGTATTCAGGATAATCGAATCGATGACACGGAACATATGTTACTTGCGATCAAACAGTTCGTCGAGCAACGACTGCAACGTCAGAAGAGGCCAAGCTTAGAAGAACGATCGGTAGGAACAAGTTTGGAGGGACGAAGAAGAAACAGACTGGAAGTTGTACCGTTTGAACCAAGAGTGGATATCGTCACCCGAACACAGATAGAACACATCGTACTTGATGTGCTCCAACGCGTGGGAGTGACAGGACAAATTCAAGAGACAGCTTTTGCCTGGGACAAGTCAACGCTTCTCTCTGCAAGATCGGGACAGGAGAATCGAAGTGCAACATCTCCAAGGCCACCAAACTCTGCATATGAGCCTCGTTACAACGGCGGGCTCGAAGCACGAGCTGGGTCACAGCGTCGTGGCAGCTACGAAAGCAGGCAATCAGATCCCATTACCCCTGGCAGTCAAGGGCAGTCCTCAAGTCATACTGCCGTAGACAATAGTGATCAATACTCGGCTTCAGAAATCAAAGAAGATTTCGTTCGGCTACGAAAACCACCTGGCCCCAGGAATGGATTTGAGAGAAGTAACAATATGCGTGCTTCACCACCCCGAGTGAATACCTCAGATCCAGTGGAAGATTGTTTCCCAAAGGATCATGACCAAGCTGCCCGTGGGGATGGGTACCGACCCGCCAACAACCGCAGAGGCGAGCCTTGGAACGAATTTGGTACCAGCACTCGGCTTGATGAGAATGGACGCCATACTACGCCAACTGCTGCCATGGGAAACGGAATGAGAAGACGGCGGTCGGAGATGGAGCCTAGGCGCAGAAAACGGCGGGATACCGTGGTTTCAGACACAGATGACGGAGAGTATCTTTCAGCAGATGAGTCGGAGGAGAAGGACATGTTCCCCCGCCGCTCAGCTCAATACTCAGGCAAGCCGCCTCATGGAAATCGACGGCATCGTATGGGGGGCATTCGTCCACCGATCGTGCCAGACGCTCCACAAGGAGAGAGCAACCGTAAACGGGCGGGGCGCCAAGCAAATGTCGTTACCGATGTCGATGAGGGTTGAGGATGTTTGTAGATTGCCTCTTGGCAAATGATGCAACGGGAATTCATGTACAAAACATGTGTCAATTAACTCTGTACACACTAAGGTACGCCTGCGAAGAATGGATCTAATCGTCGGAAAATGTACATGAACCAGCCTAGAATCCTGACGTTGACGAACCCAAAGTACTCGAGATACTTTTGGTGTGAAAGCAATCAGGATTGCAACGCTTGTAGGTAATTTGGACATGAACTGTACCAATATTGAAGTACATCAATCTCGAACACTCTAATATGCATCCCATCGACCTTTGACCAGCTGGGCTTGATCTCGACTTGCAACAAAGGCTCGAAATGTTTAACCCGTTGGTTGCTCATGCGAAGGATGCGTCTAGATCTTGAAAGTGCCTGCAGCATGACCCCGGAGGCCAAGGTCCCCCGAAGCGAATGCGCTAAACTCAAAGATGCAACGCACTTGAAATATAATTTACTCGGATAAACGTTTAATTTCACTATTTAATTAAAAAAATTAAATTTTTATTAAAATAATATTTATTTATTATTTATTTTTATTAATAAAAATATTTGAAAATAAAAAATATAAAAAATAAAATATATAATTATATTTAAATTTAATAATATTTATATATATAAATATTTTAATTTTAATTTTATTAAATTTTATAAAAAAAAATTTAAAATTATAATTTTTAAAATAAAAATCGCGATTTTTTATAATTAAAACGAGTAATACGTATTTTAAATGATTAAAATAAAATCTTTTAATTAGTGTAAAAAAAAAATACTCAATTATTTAAATAGCTATTGAATAGTATTGAGTACTATTGAGTTGAGTAGAAGTAGCAGTGCTATGACTAAGCTATTGAGTTGAGTAGTGAGTAGCTACTTAATACTATTGAATAGACACGTGACCGTTATATATAAAATTATATAAATAAAATATTTTCAATAAAAAAATAAAACTTTAATGTAAGTATTAAAATTTAATGCAATTTATAGTTTGAATCAAAAAAACTAATAAAAACAACTTTTTTTTTTAATGTAAAACAAATTTTTAAAATTTAATTATATATATTATTTAATAAACCGAATAATATTTCGACTTTTAAACTCTTGAAAATTATTTTAAGTATTTGAAAAACTTTAAATCTCGAATACATTTTTAAATAATTTATTCTGTTTATTGTTAATTAAATCTTTCGAGTTAGTTATCGTAGGGTTATTGGTTTTCGGCGTCGGCAAAACCTTCGGAGCTTAAATAAGCAAAGCGCTTTACTCAATCAGGCTTACTCTTTCAGCTCTTTCGCTAATTTAGCCAATTAAGTATTGCGGCTCAAACACACGTGATTCTATTCAATAGCCTACTCAATACTACTCATTAGCTATTGAGTTGAGTAGAGTAGCATAGGATTTTGGTTGAGTTGAGTTGAGTAGCACTAGAATTGCTATTGAATACTACTCAATTTCTCACACTGCTTCCAATTAAAAGAGGTTTATAAGAGTTCGCTTTTTTCACTTTCCGTCTGTTACTAACAAATGGGTGGGTTCGTAAAGCTTGGCTTACCGCCAGCAATACTTATCAACCAACCGACTAATCAATCAATCAAGGACCCATCCCCTCCGTTTCACTCTCCATCCTCTCACAACACATTTTATTCTGCGCCCTCTTCCTTACTGCCGAACTCCTCGCCTGATTCAAAGTATCTTCCCCCAGCTTCCAGATGAAGGACATGGACATGAGGAGTCAGTAGCAGAGAGAATCCAATAACGTCACGAATGCTATCAGATTCGCATTTTGTGACAAGAGGGAGAAGAGGGAGAAAGAGATGCATATCTTGAGGATGGTTGAGGAGAAGGAAGATTATAAGCTTTGGCGGAGTCAACGACAAGAGACGCTTGAGGTGGAAACGGAGAATTTGCGAGCGGGCTAATCATGAAGATGGGGATGAGGATGAGGAAGATGGTGAGGAAGATGTTGAGGAAGATTATGACTAAGAACACGTTGATGGGACTAATATTAAGATGGAGGATCGTTGTTCTGTCAGGGATCGGAAGAGGCCACAACCTCTCGGAGGAGGTTTCGGAATGACGACAAAAGACTACGCTTGCAAACGAAACAAGACTGCAGAGTAACACTAGAACCGACGATATAGCTTCAAAATACGCTCAGCCTCTGAGCTTCGCCAGGTGTGATGAGAAAATATCTTAGGCCTAACAAATATACACCCGTCTTTGACGATCTGACATGGAATACTCGGACGCTGGAAACATGTCTTCCTGACACATATTCAGGTTCAAAAGCTCCGACAAAGGGCATAGATTATTTGGAGGCTGCCGCAGTGCCGAGAATTCTCGAGACCCCTCCCTGGAGCAGAAGGCACGAGCAACCACACCGCTGCTCTTTCGTGGCCACGAGGCTACGGTATCTCAAGTCTTCGAGCCCTTACTTGGGAGCTCAAGTTGTGAGCAGCCAAGGGGTAGCTCACACTCGAAATTTCCGGTACAAAGACCACGCCTTTACTTTTCACAGAAGCTCTAGACATTGAGCTGTTTAGACTAAACTTATATCCTTGGCAATGGTCATTCAGTTCAGTCCCGGCTCACCAAGGAAGTGCTAGCAAATGTCTACAAATGAGGACAACTCAGACAGTCGCGATGAAGAGCCGAGGCGAACGAGGCCTCGACGTGATAGAAGAACTGGCGAGCAATATGAATCGGGAAGCGAGGATCAGGGAAGAGGCTAGCCAGAGAGGAACGATGAAAGGTCCACAGAGAATGAATTCGAACGCCAGATCATCCCCGAGACACCAGAATGGGCCGTGGCCAACGCCTAAATCAAGGCCATCCAGGACGAAACAGCCAAGAAGCTAGAGCTCATGGAACTTCATTACAAAGCGATGTTGGAGAATGAGGAAGATATGCAAATTGAGATGAGGTACCAGATGAAAAGGGTAGAAGAAACTAAACGAGAGAAAATTAGAGATGAGAGCGACACAAGAATTCGAAGAGAGGACAAGAAGAGTCACGCTAAGATTGATATCATGTGGCACGAGTATAAGGGTTGTGGATCTAGGGATGATTATGGAAGAGAGAGAAAGAGGAGGACATTCAGTTGAGGGAGTGACGAACAGAAGGATGGGCCGGGATGATGGCGTAACTTGGTGGCAAAAGCCTCTCCAACCCAGGATTCATTTGCCATTTCTCCTGTATTACACCCCCTTCCTAGAATTCGTTCGAACTTTGCTCTTCCTCTTTTTCATACCAGTCCCATCTCCTCTATGATTTACAAAGACTCCTGTCTTCGTTTTAATGTCCTTCTCTTGTCCCTTCACTTCAACCCTCAGTTTCTTCTCTGTCCTCCCCCTCCGCTCCCGGTACTCGGAAACCACTCCAACCAACGCCTTCGTAGCATGCGCTGTCAATCTATACGCACTTCTCGAGAATTAGCATGCCTAGTTTTTCTCCCATTCAAACAAGACAGGAATCTGGCACTCACTCAACATCCTCACCCTTCCCACCATACTTTGCCAGCGCAGAAACTTCAACCCCAAAAGTCTGCTTCACATTCACATACGCGCAATCCCGCTTCATCCCCTTTCCATTCCTCAGCTTCAAAGCATCTTTCGCATGCGGCTTCGACGAGGTCACGATGCGGAGGTAGCCCGCCTTTTGGGCTGCGAGAGTGCCAGTCGTGTACTTGATGCCTTTTTGCGCGAGGTGAGACTTGATTGTGTTTCCGTGGAAGGATGTTATCTACGGTTTCACATTAGGCAGAAACATATTGAGAGGGAATTGATGGCTTACAATCGCGATCTCGGCATGAGACTTGTACTTGATCTCTTTGGCGGGAGGACAAGAAACGATGATGACAGGGTGATTGTACCCACCATCGAGTAACGTCCGATCAGTATACGTCCCATCCGGCAACTGGCCTTTCGGCGGCAGCCAAAGAATCGTCCCCGGTGTCAAACTCTTTACTTCCGAAGCAACAACCGGGCGAAACGTCGCCATCTTAATATGCGCAGTGCTCGAAACTATGGTCTTCATGTTCTCTCATAAACCGTCTTTTGCTCAGGTCTGCTAGAAACCAATGGCATCCTAGAAAATACGAACGAGATTCGATACATGCCATTGGCATTCATGATTATGGTCGTTTCTTTGTCTGCCATGAAAGAGAGGAGGATGTCGTTTAGGTCAAAGGACTGTTGAGCTTGGTGCGGACAATGGTGCACGTAGAGGGAACTTTGATCTGGTTAGCGTGAAATTGGGGTGGGAGGGTTGAGACGAACAAAGAGGGCTGTTTGCGAGAGTTTTTGGCGATGTTGGTGCAGTATGCGCGCATTTTGAACGTGTATTTTTGGATCTGAAGGTTATGAGCTTTGGAGGTAAATAATGCAGCTAGAATGCTCGCAAATGTCTTGGCTTGGAATGTTATCATGTGATCATATGGCAGAAGTAGGACCAGGTTCGAGTCCGTACATCAGGGATAGATCTCGTGTCCAATGTCAATTTTCTGCACGAGTTGACTTTTGACATCTAGAAAAGTATCGATAGCCAATCTCACCTTTTGGGGACTACATCATTGCATCAAATGATAGACTTTGAACGAGAACTTAGAGGAGCCAGAACTCTGAATACCGCAATGTACGAAACAGAAATCAAGGCAGATTGGAAGCATGTGTAAGAAGTTATAGAGCAGTATGAAATTCTTACGGTGGGACGGGGGTCATGCTGTCTATGGATTCCAATCCAAAGTCGGTGCAACACATCATCATATTCAATCCACGGGAGATCATACCGCGCAAAAGCTAAGTACCAACAATGTGGTCATTCTGAAGTGCCTCCAACTCCGAGATGATGCCTTACCTTGCCGACTCAAAGCCCCAAGCAGTTCCTTGATCGCCAGATAGTGAAGAGGCTCCATAGCCCGAGTCTTTGGCTTCTTAATATCCAGGTGGAGTCTGAAAGTCTGCAGCCCTCCCATGGTCTTCAGCACATGGCAGAAAAGCAGTAAAGCAGCACATGTACGGGCAGAATTTTTCTAGGCCCTCGTAATCTTGTAGATATTGTACCGATCTTCAGGAGGGGTTTCGACGTATTCCACGACGTCAGGATCCGCAGATATGCTAGTCAAAAGTTCTAGGGCGTAGTCAAAATTCTGGTAGGTGAGGCATGGGATCTCGGGGTCGAGAAAGTAAGAACGTTTGCGTCAGGAGGTAGGTGGATTTGCAAAACGTGCAAGGTAGATAGGTCGAGGCTCTCGAAGGGTATGAGTCGTGCAAGGCTGTACCTAGAATCCATCTGTTAGCTATGATTGAGATACCTGTGCGCAGACGCGACTGGTACAAACCAACGTTGGACACCAGCAGCCGCTCCGTGCCGCAGCGCGAATCATCGCGTCCTACGAATCGAGCGATCGAGAGGAGAATCTCGTAGGGAGGTCGTAGGGAGGTCGTAGAGTCGTATCATAGTTTTAGAAGTTCTAGCTATCTTACTCCGTGTTGAGGCTGTTGAACGAACAGCTCACTGCGCCGAGGTTGTAGGTGGGAAGGCGCTAGACTGCTTCAGTGAGGGGCGGTTTAGCGACCTTGATCCCTATTCGTTCCTTCCATTGAGCCTAAGGACAAACACCATCAGCTCATGAATTTCATACATGTAGGTTACCATGTTCTATATACTATATACATACGAGGTGTAACACACTCTAGGAATCTACGAGGTACCGAAACGCGGCAAAGAGGCTGTGCTCAAGAAAAGCTCTATTTATCAACTGGTCAAGGGGAGCTGTCTTCCTCGAATCTATTTGAATGCAAGAGCCTCACTCCCCATTTCCTGCTTTATGGTTCTTTAGATTTAGTACTTCTACACCTACAGAGCTCCATGTCTTGCCTGCCGATTATAAGACTGCGATTCATCTCTCAACTTCTCAGGCATCATGGATGTAGGACAACCGAACTCCCTCGAGACTCGATATTCAACGGATTCACTCCATGGTGATCTCATGCAACCACTGGATAACATCAGATACTCCATGGATCTGTAATTCTCTCTACAAAGAAGCCACTTGGGGCAGATGAAGCGGAGATGATCA
This sequence comes from Acephala macrosclerotiorum, assembly GCA_014904845.1. Taxonomy (NCBI): domain Eukaryota; kingdom Fungi; phylum Ascomycota; class Leotiomycetes; order Helotiales; family Mollisiaceae; genus Acephala; species Acephala macrosclerotiorum. The sequence continues at coordinate 54,077 of MU119309.1, forward strand.
AAGAGGATTCAGACCCTCCAAATTACGATCGAGGCCAGACGACGAAGCTGCTCTGTTTCTTAGCGCTGGGAGCTACATGGCTAGTCATCATCGGATTCACCTTATTTGCCATCGTAGGCGGAGCCAGAATGCCTGCTTTTCGCTGCTTGTACCCCACTGGAATATCTCCTGTTGGTGGAATCGCTCTCTCATTCGTGCTGAACGTCTTCATCGCTTTGGGGTACATCCATGGGGCCTCGTTGAGATGGGCTCTCTTCAAAGAAGGTCGTCTCAACTTCAACACCAACCTGGGACTCTTCAATAGCACCAAATACCATGCTCCAAATAGGTGGCCAGCAAATCTCGTTTGCATAGTCTCGCTCATCATTTGTTACGGCGCCTTCTCACAACCCTTTATGCCGGGCTTCGAAACATCTTCAAATGCAACCTATGATGCTACGAGTCCAAGGACTTGGAAAGTCTTTGTGAATGGAGGGGCTGTAGTGACCTTAGCTGTTAGGTTACTGAAAAAGGCGTCGGTGTGTACCTGGATCATACTGTCTTCCGCAAACGATACCTAACATAGAGTTCAAACCCTCTCAACAACACCTTATCTCTCATGCATGATGGTTTAGAGAGACGACCAGATGATCTATGTACTCAGTCGCCGATGATCCACGCCTGTCCGGATCATGCAACCCCACCGAGAACCATTGCAGCTCGAGAGAATCTAACCCGGCAATGATATACGTCATCTTCCTCACCTGGACTTGGGCTTTCATCGTAATTCTCTGGTTCGGTATCATGGTTTGCCTAGTCGGTCATCCTGATGGCGATTATACCATGGGTGGCATTGATTCGAGTGACGACTCGTGCCACAAATATCCTTTCGGATTCTCATTTCTGTGGACATCACCTTGCCACACTGTTGGCTACAACGGTGGGCCAGCAATCTTTCTCCCTTCAGTCGAGCCGGATCACTTCTTTTCGTTTGAGTCGAACTCCATCAATCGACCATGGGCTATATCACTGACAATTGTTTGGCTGATGATTTGTGGTATCCAAGGATTACAGACCATTGGTCTTCATGCTGTTGAACTAGTAGTCAATCTTACCAGAGACGAGACCGCATGGCGATGCGCAAAGGTCCGGAAGAAAGGTGTGCAGGTGGACTCAAACGCCTTTCTTTCAACACTCACGAGCTGGCCAAACATCGTGCTTTTTATTGCAAAGCCAGTGCTACATTGGGTCCTCAGTCAAGCTGTTCCGATCGACGTGGTCCAACTTTGGAACGACAATAGAATTGTCGGGAACACTATTGAGATCAGGATGCTCTATCTTAGAACCATGGTTTATGGTATCTTGGCTATAGGCCTTACAAGCTTCACTACTTTCATCACCTATCGAAAGTCTCGTGGGCCTCGGCCAGCAGCATTCGATTACTATCAGACTTTGGCAGATCTGACCGGTGGTTGGACTGTTGGTGGGAAAGGTCGTTTCTGGTAGGGAGACATGGGAGCTAGTGCAGATGGTACACGACATGCTGGTACTAACAGCAGGCGAGAAACTCTTGAAGTTATTCAAATGGATTCACTCTATGCATGAAGGGCAAGAAGAGGTCGTCAATTGATCACTCCAAACACCCTTCGCAATTGACAGACATAACAACCTCCAAAAGTCGGCACGAAAATTGAAGCACTCACAAAAAGCGTATACCAAATAAGTCTCCAATCGTACCCCAATCCCACGAATACTGAAATCAACGACCCTTCCCATCACTCTTACCCCTCTTTCCTGCATGCCAATCCGGAAACACCGCCTTCTCCGCATCTCTGCTCCCACCAACCTCAACCACATCCCTTTGACTAACCTCCACCCTTTCGAGGAAAGGCGGAACGTCCACTAAGATAACAGCATGGCTGTAACTCCACGCTAAAGATGCCTCGTTCCCATATTTCAGATTCACCAGCTGAATTTCCCACCCCTCATGATGCGCTTCATTAAGCCAGAGGACATTGCGAAATTCGTCGAAAGGAAAATGTCCTCCAATCATCTTAGGTTTGAGTGTTAGAGGAGTTTGTTCAAGGATGGGGGATTGAGAGAGTAATGAAAGGGGAGCGACTTACCTCTCTAGGACTGTCACCCTCAAATAGCCCATCGATCATCTTTATCCTCTCGAATTTCGGACCCACTCTATCCACGGGACCTTTTCCCTTCTCCTCCCCATCGGAGTCAACGTCTTCGTCGAGGTCCTCTCCGTATTCATCCCACATCTCAGTACCCAGCAGTGGTCGGACTGTGGTCCGGATGTCGAAATCCGAAGATAAAAAGGAGAATACGGAGAAGATGACAGAGTCGAGACCTTTGAGCGAATATGGCATGAGCTTTTCGGTGCCGCGCGAGGTGTGGGCGTAAGTGTGCGTGCATGCGAAACCGATCATCCCTCCGTCGAGAAGGAAGCCAGGTTGCTCCAATATATCCCTCAATTTTCCATAAAGCGGGAACAGCGAGGGATCAGCGCTTGGATATCTTTGAAGAATACTGCCGATACGCTCACAGACGTACAGGTTGTAGGTGAGTGTCACTCGGTGTCCTGAAGGGACAGGCAAGACCTCATGTTCGCAGTCGCTGTAGAAGGCTGTCCATTGGATAGAGTTGGGGTTATCATCTGACCAGTCGAATGTCGAGGTGTGTTTCTTGTGAGAAATGAGGAGCTGTCCGCCTTGATGAGCAACAGGCAAACACACAACCAGGCTTCCAAACTGTGTCGCACCTCTCGGCGTATCAACATGTTTCTGAAACCTGCCCGAAGGAGCAGAATACACCTACATCTTATCAGCCTTCCTCACTTTCCTCACTTCACTTGGACAACACTCACATTCAACTTATACAACTCAGCCCTAACACCCCAATGCTCCCTCCTCCCATCTCCACCCTCCTCCACCCCCGTCTCCGTCAGCAATGTCTGCGCAATCGCATCCAAAACCCCATAATCGGCCGGATGCCAATTCATCGAGAACTGACTGTTATCCAACTTCCCTGCTTTCCTATAGTTCTCATCTAAGACATCTTTCCCTCCCACGCCAAAGGTTGCTGGTGTGCATGCTTCCAGTAGCTCTTTTAATTCTGCTGTTGCTGAGCTTGAGGTTTGGTCGGGGATGGATGGGAAAGGGAGGGTGATTTTGGAGATTGTGGTAGAAGGGTGAGGATGGTCGAAACGGATGGTGATAGGTGGTGATGTGATGGGTGCTTTCGAGGGAGAAAAAGTGCTCGATGATGGAGTTAGGGAGAATGGGATGTTGCCTCCGCAGCAGTATGCAGCAGCGCTCTCGAAGCCTTTCAGGGAGTTCTTGAGGTCGTTGAATACGCTTTTTGCGGCTAGAGCTTGGAGAGAGCGAACGCCGGATTTGGAGCTAAGTTGGGGGGCTGCTGACAGGTTGGGTTTGATGGTAGAGGTGGAGGTGGTGGAAGGGTTGCGGGAGTGGGTGATCATTGTTGTGTCTGAGTCGGAATCGGAGTCGATTTCGATTGGTTCGTTGGGAGGCCCTGTTGCTGAGGATGCCTGTGAAACAGGTCGTTGTGGGGGACGAGGTGGCGGTGGCATTGATTGGGAGGAAGAGGGACGATTTGGAGGAGTGGGCGGTGGCATTGACATCTTGTCTAGCGTAATGAGAAGTAAAACTGTTGTTCAAAGCTGCCCCAAGTTCAATTGGCAACTTCATTGCTCAGGAAAAGTGAAGGACGACCATATATATATGAAGACTACCCCTCGTGAGACTCCAATTTCATGCGGACCGTGCCATTGAAGCCCATCCAGGCAACGACGCGTTCCTTTAACGCGATGTGAACACGGAGACACATGATGAGATATGATATCTCCATAAGTCTCATTTCGATCATAATGTGTTGTACGAAAGAGGAAAGTGCCGAGGTGTTGCCTAGAATTTCGAGCGCAGGGGGTGTCACGTGGGCTAGGCATCACGGGGATTTTTGGAAATACGAGGAGGGCTAAGAATAAAAATGGAGAAAACAATTTTGATCAGCATGAATTGTGAGTGAGAAAGGGTTCGGGCTCTTGGGGAAGATGGTTTAGTGAAAGCTTCGGCTCCCGTCTGAAGAAAGGGAAATTGGTCACGTGTTATGATCTTCACTTCCTCCCTTTCCCAGCCCCCGAGATAAAGATGGAACGATCCTTCCTTATGGAGAAAGACATGAGGAGATTAGAGATTAGATTTAAAATGAGCGAAATGCCTCCTACGTGACGCGAACCGCGTAAAGTGTTAAGTTAAGGGAGGAGAGCTGGAGATCTTTAGCTTTGGCTGAAGTAAGTGCAAAACAGCGATGAGGGAAACGAGTGCACAGTAGAATCATGAAATAAAAACTTTTGGCGGAGGTTTGTTGACTTTCACGCAGTAAACACGTCCCAATGTAACACTTTAGAAAATCTTCTCTTCCGGCTGTGTCTGTCTTAGATCCCATTTCTGAGTGCGCTTCTATACTTAGACGCGCGACACGGCGCGCATTCTTCCTCGAATACCACGCCGAATACCACGCGAAAGTGTAGATCAACAACAACCATACATAAGTCGCTACTAAGTACCTAAGAGATGGCATTCTCAACACACGTGAACATCCACTTCCTTCATCCCAAGCTCCTCTCAATTTCTCAACAACCTCAAACACCAAACACCAAACTCGATGCTAACAAGCTAACCCTTCAACGCAACAATGTGGTCAATGCAAGAATACACGACCTCAATCCTCTTCTCCTGCGTCGGCGTCCTCGCCTTCGCTACCTTTGTCGTCTTTGGGATCTTTATAAATCGTTTTATTTCTACGTATGGGTTTCATTTGAATGAGTTTAAGAAGTATGATACGTTGGCAAGGAGGTTGTCGAGTGAGACGACGCAAATGAGGAAGGATGTTGAGTTGGATTATAGTGCTGATTGGTTTGTCTCCTTTTCATTCCCTTGAACTTGAACTTGAACTTGAGATGAGAGGGGAAGTTCGAAGGGGGAAAGAAGTGCTGATGATAATATGATATAGCTTGACAAAAACCCGCAACAAACAACTCCTAGCCCAAGCCGACATCCTCGACAACGGAATCCGCATCGCGCTCGCAGCTTGGGAAGACATAACCGACCCCGAAGATGACTCTCCTACGGGGAAATTCGGAAGCTGGAAACTCGATATTGAAAGTAAAGGTGATAAGATGATTAAGGGGAGGAGAAGGAGTCATGGGAGGTGGGTGATTGGGTTGATGAGGAAGAAGTGTAAGGAGGGGTTGGAGAAGAGGATGGGGATGGTGAAGGAGTTGGGGGCTGTTTATAATGAGGTTATGTCGAGGTGAGTTGCTCCGAACTTGACTGATGAGAGAAAGAAATCGACTGAAGAGGAATGGACACATGCGTGTACTAATGCCAGGAAGGAAAATCGATCTGCAAAGCAACCTCTTCAACCGACGCATCGCCTCAGGCCACGAACCCCTATCCCCCTCCTCGCGAACCGTATCGGTACGTAACAGTCGTACGCTTCTCTGTCTCTCACCCTCCGTCCAATATCCTGCTAACTTCCCCCAGCATCGAGAGCAAACACCAGCGCGCGTCTCATATCATGTTCTGCCTAAGCATGATTTCAAGCAGGGCATTGATGGCGTGCCGAAAGGCATTGATCTCAGCACCGGACTTTGGACGCCGCCGACGACGCCGGAGAAAAAGCATGAGAGGGAGAGGAGTATTGATGCTACGGGGAGAGATGAGAAAGGGATGTATACAAGTGTTAGGAATGGGGAAAGGGAGTGGGCGGTGGGCGTTTTGGATTTGTCTTCTTCCAAGTAGATTTTTGTTGGTGTGATGATTTGAGTTGGAATAGCAGTGGTTGCATGACTTGTCTTCGAGGTAGATCTTCTGTTGCGCGGTTGGAGGTAGAGATTGAGAATTGGATTGCTTTGATTCGAATTGGAAACATATTTATGTAAGAATAGACATTGACTGCAATAGTAACAGAGTTGACTTTTTGCATCTCGTTTGATGGGTGCTTGCAGTGGATGTGGGTAGCGAGCAGTTGGGAACAGAACTGAACTCGGTCGAGAGTAGCCATGTGCAAAAGCCGCAAAACTGTGCAGAATTTGATCAAAAAGAAGTACTATTTTAGTACCGTTGACTGGTAGCAGGAAATGCACGAAGAATGACAGGCAGAGACGCCAGGAGATAGACGTAGATGTTGGTGTGTAAAATCTTGGACTCGGGGACTGTACTCTCCAGATCAACTGAAAATATGGAATAGAAGACTATTGGCACCCGGACGATGAATAAGACGTGACAAGAGTACTGGTAAGATTCGGGCCGCCGATTACTCAATCGGACCAACTGCAGCGGTGATGACATTCTCGGAGAGGTCTGCAGCGCGCCTTGATGGGTCCAGCACTAAGGTTAGCTCCAAGCGAGACCTGACCGCTCTAAAGCAACCTCTCCCCAAAAAATTCTTCCAAGATAGACACTACATCTCCTCTCAACACCAACATCAAGCCAGCAACGCCCGCATTATCAGCATGCACGCCCGAACCATGCATCCGGGCCAAAACATCTGATGTATCTGAAATCTCGAGGGCGTCGTGTTTTAATATCTCACTGCATTGCGAAGCCGCCCATGCCCCCACACCTTGGCCTCCACCAAACCCAAGATCTGTCGGAGTTTAAAGACATCGGACGATGTGCCCATCTAAGCAGCGATTTCCCTCGCCCCAAGCCAGCCAAGCCCAAACGGGCCCTGGGACCGCCATCAACCTTTTCCTCTGATATCAGCGTCATTATTGCAGCAGAACAGGATATCCGGGTATCGGTGTGCAGTTTTTTCAGAGCGTCAGAGGGGGGTCCATGTGGGAGCTTCTACTGTGTCACCCCAGATTCCCTCCTACGGTTTATCCAGCATGTTGGGACTAGCTGGGACGAATTACAGCGTAGGCACAGCAGCTCAGCAAACTTTCGGGAAGCGTGCGGGAGTGTTTAGTGGATGCTCGATGTTCCCGCCCCCTGTTGTGCACCCCGAAATCCTGGCTCTGTGGCGCGCTGGCCCCTTACCGCACCTTCTGATAGGCATATGTGCTGGCTAGCGCTGCTAATAAAGGAATGATTCGTCCCAGTGACTTGGTCCGCGGCTTCCGACTACCTGGTTGCTAAAGATCTGGGGACAAATCCTTCGCACGCTTTTTTTGCTGGAGGATTTTGTCATCGCGCACATCGACAACTTCACTTCTCCCTACTACGGCGGATACTGTACAGTGCAGCAGCGAGACTTATGGCTGGGAACGAAGACGGTGCTATTGAGCCGGTGAGCCACGGGACTTCAGCGGAACATGAACACGACGGGCTGACATGTTGAAAGCGGGGTGGTGGTTCGTCGCAGTCGTCGGATTTTGAGCTGTATGTTTCAGCGTCTCAGCGTTACATCGTGATTTTACGTCAACGGTGGCGTTTGCTGACAGTAGGGGGAACAGGGACGATACATACTCGGTAGAGTCCAGTGTAACGCGATATCGCATCGAAAATGGACGACGGTACCATGCCTACAAGGACGGCATTTACTGGTAGTCTTGTGTCTCATGTAGGATGAGGCGGTTTGCTGATGACCGTCGCACAGGGCGCCAAACGACGATAGACAAAATGAAAGTCTAGATATCAGGTAAGGAGTGCTCAATGTTGAGATATTCCTCGTCGACAGTCGACTGACTCGTATTTCCAGTCATCACAAATACCTACTTATACTTGAAGGAAAATTGACTGCTGCACCGATAGAAAAGAATATCGAGGTAAGTGATTTCTCACTCCCGAATACAGTTCATAGGTACTGACCAACTCTCAGAGATGTCTCGACGTTGGCACCGGAACCGGCATTTGGGCAATCGACTTCGCTGATGAACATCCTAAAACGACTGTCATCGGAACAGACTTATCTCCTATACAACCGGACTCTGTGTATGTGGACGATGGAGTAGTGCTTATGTCCTCCCAGCTGATGGAAGATAGGCCTCCAAATTGCAGATTTGAGGTTGACGACTGTCGAGATACTTGGCCATATCCCCCAACCTACTTCGACTACGTACACATTCGAGCTTTATTAGGGTCGATAGATTCATGGGACGATCTGTATGCGCAAGTATATAAGTGTGTTGACCTTATTCTGAGCGAAAGGTGATGTGAGAGTACTGTACTGATGGAGGTAGACACTTGAAGCCTGGCGGCTACATTGAACACATCGAAGGTTCGATATGGGTATGTCTCTTATCCTCGTAGTGTAGATTCCTCTGCTAAGCGGGGACCGACATCATATCCTACCAGACTCATCTCGTGTGTCCAAGAGAGAGGACATGGATTGAGCTTTGTTTCGGGAGAAAGGTTGATCCAAGTATGCTGACAAGACGACAGATCAAATCTGACGATGAGACTCTTGCACCAGACAGTCCAATTGTGAGATTTTGTAAAGTGAGTCTGATTTTCCCATTCTTCGATATTCCAAACGCTCAATAGATAGACTTCAGCTGATCACTGATCGTTGAACAGTTATACGAAGACGCAGGACGAGTCACAGGACAAACTTTCCAAGTAGCAGAGATCATAAGAGAAAATCTAGAAAGAGCGGGATTCGTGAACGTCGTCGAAAAAGTAATCAAGACACCTATAGGAGGATGGCCGGCAGATCCAAGATTGCGAGAATTAGGACAGTGGACGTTATTGGGGTTCCTGTCGGGGCTCGAAGGGTATGCGCTGGCGACGTTGACTAGAGCCCTGAAATGTAAGTCGAACTCTGAAACTCGAAATTTTTCGACAGTCCTAAATCCTGAAACTTCATACTGATAAAGGGAATCCATCACGTAGGGTCGCTGAGCGAAGTTCACGTTTTCCTGTGCGTATCACGTTTCGAAGAACCCCGATTCCCATAATCCCATAGAACACAGAAAACTTCTGACAATTGCGTACAGGGCACAAGTAAGACGGGCGATCAGGGACCGATATCTACATTCATATCACGAGGTGCGAGTTGTCTACGCCCAGAAGCCAGAATAAGTAGCATGAATGTCCGCAGCAGCAATGACGAGTATCTCCTCGCCAGCATGGCTGTTCTTGGTCCTTTATAGACGGCGGTCTTGTCCTATGATATCACATTGGGCGAAATCCTTGAATCTCGTCGCCGCAGCAAAGTGTTCTCACCAAAGTTGCATGTACCGCAACAAATAAATTGCGTTTGCCAAAAAGTGGTTCGTTGATGTTTCGAGACGATAGTGGTGGGGCTCTGAACAGCAGGCGCCTCCTGTCTCTCCCTACAGATATTCCCCTATCGACGGCTCGCCCCGCAAATAGTGTCAAGACCGCTCCGGAACCTGGATTTCAGCGCTCCCTATTCGTTCCAACAGAATCGCAGTTCTTTTTTGAGCTATTTTCAATGTGGATGCCAGACTGTCAGAGCCACATGGCGCGAATAGTTGCTGTCGTTAGTAGGCGTTTCTTCTACTACAAACCCTGAAGCGAGTGGAAGTGCCTGTAAGAGCCTGTGCGGTCCCTGTCGTTTGGGATTTCGCGCATGTTTTTAGCACGCATTGAAATGTCAAACAGGCACATCCCTCACCACCGTCCAAACAAACAGCCACAACCTTACCGCCAAGAGAATCAGATATCTAAACGCCTCTCTTCAGACGGATTAATATCCGTGGTGAAGGCTCGAGATTCGTCACCACCTGCTCTTCGAGCGTAGGCGAAAAGCGACGAATTGCGTGGATCGACAGAACTCAAACTCGCATTGTGTAATCACCATCACATCAGTAGCAGTAAGATTGCTTCACTATCACTCAGAGCCTTTCCTGCCATCGGATGCGATGAGGCGTTCACCATCTTTGGCAAGTCTACACTAGCAAGACATTGACGACACTATTACAAACAACTTCTCTGCCCCTTCTCTGCACCGTGCACTGGTAGATCCACCACTCGGGGATTTTAACTTTTCCTGCTAGCTATGGTATATCCCTGTATGGTGCAGGCAATTGTTTGGACGACAAAGTCTTTTTGTCTGTTCTCTGGTTGGCTCTCTCGACGACGACATCTGGATCCCTCTCCTAGAGTTGCTGCCAAGCAGCAACTTCGGAGTTGAGGACGAGTTCAATTGAATTATGGATACGCGGCACGCTATCGTCTCAACACACCTGCGTATGCAGAAAGTACATCACAATCTGGGCCCTGGGACGTGGAACCCCTCTCCACTGGTACTCAACTTGATCCAATCAGAAGTCTGAGCTTGAAGCTGGGTCTTTTGAGTGTGCCCTACAGGACGGGACGGTGGTTCCTGTGGATCTACCGTTACCCAGCTGGTTTTTCTATTTCCACTTTTCATATCTGGTTAAGTACGCTGTGGGCTGGCGAACATGGAGAAGATTCCTCACGCCATTGTTCACGATTTCGTATCTTTACCTTCACTTCTTACGCTGTCGTTCCTTTGTTCTTTCCCTTGTCAATATACTCGTCTCTTTGCGGTCCTTCGCTGGCGAGTCCGTGTTAGACTTCGATTCTTCAACATAACCTTTATTGTCCATTTCATACGAGGGATGAGTTGGTGCTTTGGAGTTCTATATACACGCGAATTTATTTGATTCGAAAGAGGAAAGGAGACTAGAAGTGGTTGGGGCTTTTGAGACAATTTGGTCTCTTATACGATAAATCATGCCGTCTTGGGGTATCATTCAAGATCCCAAGTATCCTACAGTATGTGTCCTGGTTTCGAGACTTGGCAATATGCTAACAGTTCACAGCCTCCAGGAACCGTCAACCTCAATGAAAAGGTCGATGCATGTAAGCTGATATTGGCACTACTTCCCGAAAACACATGACTTACACCTACATAGCCAAGCTTGAGGATTGGGAATATGAGGAGCCAAAGAAGATTGGAGACATTGTTCTCAATCCACAACCTACAGACAGTCCCAATGATCCCCTAAATTGGTGAGTTTGCCCGCATACCGCATCTGGCAAGAACCTAACTATCTCAGGTCAACAACCACCAAATTGGCTATTCTTCTCATTCTTTCATTAACAGCAGGTGTTACTGTCTCGTACGCATACCTGAATTCCCCCGCACCTCCTCTCTAACCAAGTCAGACTCGGTCCTATGATCACAACAGGTCTCGAAGACATCGCCAAAGCATTCAATGTCACAACCGATCAAGTCTCCTTCAACATCGTTGGTCTCCTCCAACTCACCACCGGCTCCGGTACATTCTTCACAGCTGCCGCAGCAGCAGTATGGGGCAAACGTCCCGTCTTCATAATCTCCGCCATCTTCCTCCTCGGCACCAACGCATGGGGCTTCTTTGCTGGAAGCTTTCTGTCCCTCACAATCATGAGAGTGATCCAAGGTTTCGCTGCCGCTCCCCTCGAAACCCTCATCTCCGCCACCGTCTCCGAAATCTTCTTCGTCCACGAGAAAGGAAAGATGTTATCCATCTGGAACTTATTCGTCATGGGAGGTGTCAAGTTGGGACAACTGATCGCAGGATTCATCATCCAAAACCTCGGCTTTAAATTCACCTTCGGAATCTGCGCCGCTATCTACGCCCTCATCCTTCCCCTGATGTATTTCTTCGTCCCCGAAACCGTCTACTTCGCTCCCGCAGAACCAGAAACGGAAGTCATCTTCGACAAATCCTCCCTCCGCGTCTACGAAATCGTCCTCCCCGAACCCAAGAAATCCTATTCCGATCGTCTGAAAATATTCCAAGGCCGCATCTCGCACGCCTCGTTCTGGAGAACGGCTTTCAAGCCCCTCCCACTCATCACCTTCCCTGCCGTTATCTACGCCGCTTTCACATATTCAGTATATGCAGCTGGTCTAACCCTCATCGCCCTCCTCCAAGACACAATATTCTCCGCCGCCCCCTACAAACTCAACAGTTCCGACATCGGCCTCACCAACCTCCCCCTCTTCGGCGTCGGTATAATCGGCACCCTCGTCTCAGGGTACTGTGCCGATTTCGTCGTCCAATTCATGACCCGCCACAACAATGGTGTCTACGAGCCCGAGTTCCGCCTCGTCCTCATGATCGTCGCCGCTTCTCTCTCCACCGTGGCTTATATCGGCTTCGGATATTCGGTTGCGGCAGGGGCGACGATTTATATCCCGATAGCGTTTCTTGGGGTACAGACGATGGCGGTTCCGTTTGCGACGAGTAGTATGTTTACGTATGTTATGGACTGTCATCCGGGACATGCGGCGCAGGCGTTTGTCACGATGAATTTTATTAAGGCGTTGTTGAGTTTGGTGATGAGTAATTTCGTGAACGGATTTTTTGAAAGTTCGGGGGCGAAGGTTGTGTTCACGGTCGTTGCTATTGCGAATCTTGCAGTGTCAGCGGTGTCATTACCTATGTACTTTTTCGGAAAGAGATTGAGGAGTAAGATTGCGAGGTCGAGTTTCCATCAGAAGATCTAGATGGCAGGAATGGAAGGCCAGGGGGGAAGCCGAAGGAAAGAGAAAATGGAAGAGGAAAAGCAGGTCTTACGATATTCAACGACCCTGGCGCTAGGATCTTTACATCATAGACAGGATTGGAAAGGATTGGAGGAAAGGAAAAGCAGGGAACGGAAGGGGGGTTTTTCAGGTACATATTTTCTTGAGTTTGATACTTGTACTATAGTTCGATATTTTCGCGTTTTTGTGTTTGGAAAGCCAGTCTTGGATCAGTGGTTCAAGATTTGGTAGGCGTACCTATATGTCTAGAAAAGAAATGCGATCCACTCGTTCTCGCATATTGTGTTGTCTACCAAAATCTGTATGATATAATGATGCCTAATTGATTCATATGAATCGGATTCACCTGTGATAAATTGTGTCTTGAGACTTTTGGATAGTTGAGGAGCCGGCGTTGATTGGCGTTGCAAAATATGAGTTTGGGGTTGAGTTCATTCTAGGTGCTTGGTAAAACTCTCCTGAAAGCTAGATATTGGTAATCACGATCATAACTTCATTTGTTCTCACGAATCTGTCTATTCTTCTTGTCCGATCTCATCTGATGTCGTGCATTCCGCTACTAATTATATCGAGCGACATTTCTTGTCGTCTGATGTTGGCATCGAAGATCTCCCCTCGGCGTGTAACTCATTCTGTTCTCGCCACTCGCTACCAAACTTCAAAATATTAGCGTGAAGATCTGGATCTCAGTGTTCGACCCTTGTCTTACTTTTTTGACCGAAGTTTGGGTAGCTGGCGGCATGACGATGTGCAAGCACATCCGCCAGGTGCATCGTCATGCTTTCGTGTAAACCTCCTCTAATTTCGACGTCCGTTTCTCATGCGTGAAAAGCGTCACTCGGTTCGGAGCTCCTATACTGTATTTGTTTATCGTACGATAATAATGTTTTTTCTTTCCAAGAATAACTGGTGAGGTTTGGTAGGTGGACGAGAGGAAGCAAGGTGGACAAGTTATGCGACGAGAGATGTTGGACTTGGCGATGTTTGATGCGCGATGGGCTTACGCGTGTTCATCCCCGCTCTGTTTCGCAAGGGAACAAATGAAGGTTTGAAGAGATTTGTGGCATGCAAACTTTCTTTTCTTTTGATATCTGTTTCTTGGGGTCCAATATACGTTTCTTGTAGCTACTTTATACTTTATGTGAGAGTTTGAGTGAGTCGTGAGACTTGGTGGGTTGGGAGGAGGAATCTTGGAACGGGAGTGGAGAGATGGCGAGAGGATGTCTCAAGGGATGATGGGTTTTCTCGGGCCATCGTTCTTCCTGAGTGCGATATCTCTCGTATATTTTCAATTCATATCTTTTTTCGAGTTGTCGATTTCAAGTTTTGTTTGTCTTTCGATATTGTCTAGGTGAAGCGAGGACTCCATCTCGCATCGAAGATGGAGATATAAGAGAGTGTCTCAGTTGAGATTTTTCGATCCCTCCTCTTTCTTTCGAGTTTCCTGCCCGAGCTCCTCTTCTATTATCTCACTGTGGGGGAAATACCCAAGCCCAAATGAGGAAGTATCTGTTCCTGAAGAGAAGTCATCGTTGGAATCAAGCGAGGAGTTTAGTGCACGTGACTCTCCCTCCTTTTCAAGAGTGGGATGGATCGCTAACGGGAGACGGCTTTCGGCACGACTGCAAGCACATCCCGCTGATAAAGCATCCCAAGATACAAGGACTTCAGAGTGGGAGATGAGAGACATCATCTTCAAGGTCCTCAAGGGAACCTTCAGATAAAATTTCTCGTTATGCTCAAAGTGTGAATTTTCCCTCTCCCTCTTATTTTGGATCCCTCCAAATTTCAAAATGGCGCCCTCGGCCCTTCTCCCAGACCCAGAGCCCGAGTATGTCATTGTCCACGCTGGCAAAGGAACCATCAAGAGGGAGATTCTGAAAGGAGATAAGAAGAAGCCAACATTCGAAACGATCACTCAAGTCGACTTCTCCAAAATGAACAGTTCGTCTTTTGAAGATAGGAAAGCTATTGCCAAGGAGATTGGAGCAGTGTTTCGGGACTCGGGATTCTTGTATGCTGCTAATCATGGGATTAGTGAGGTGCTACAGGAGCAGGTTTATGGGGTGATCAAGGAGTTCTTTGGGTTGCCGCTGGAGGAGAAGATGAAGGTGTGCGAAGAAAAAGTAAGGGAGGATGAGTTCTTGCTGATGGAATGGGAACAGATCCATGTGAATAGGTCCGACACAATTAAAGGCTACGAAGCACTCTTAGAAACGAAACTCGATGCTTCAACCCGAGGAGGTACAATTACCTTTCCCAATTCACGTCTCTCACTAACAAGTTCAATAGACCTTAAAGAAGCCTTCGCAATAGGCGACGATCCCAACGACCCAGAACAAAACCCCCCACCAAACCTCGACCGTTCACCCTACCCAGCAAGAGGCAACCAATGGCCTTCATCTCCAGCAAACTTCCGCAAAATCATGTACAAATACCACACCACAATACTCTCCTTCAGCAAAACCCTCATGCGTCTCATTGCCCTCTCACTGGACTTAGACGAAAAGTATTTCGACCACATGTCCAACTTCCCGATGGGTGGTCTCCGAGCCCTGCACTACCCATCCCAAGAAACAACCTCAGATGTCGGAATCGGCGCTCACGCGGATTATTCCTGGTTCACTCTCGTCAACCAACTCTCTTCCGTCCCAGCGCTCGAAGTGTTGAACCACAACGGAGCATGGGTTTCTGCTCCTCCTCTCAAAGGAACTTTGGTTGTGAATGTTGGGGATTTTTTGGAGATGGCGACGGGAGGGAAGTATGTTAGTACCGTACACAGGGTAGTGAATAAGAGTGGAGAGGAACGGTATAGTTTGGCGTGGTTCTTTAGTCCGAGTATGGATGTGACGATTGAGACGTTACCGGGATGTGAGAAAGAGGGAGATGAGGGAATCAAGGTTAATGCGGGGGAGTGGCAGAGGGAGAGATTGCTTAGGGCGAGGTATAAGCATCCAAGCAGCATTGCGGCGAGAGCGAGGGGTGAGCTGTAATGATTAGATAGCCTCGGGCGGGGAGATGAGGCTGGGATACGATGTTGGTAGGATAATGCTGAGTGACTTCGGATGCTGCTGGTGCTGTGCCACAAAGTATATCGAAAAGCACCCTAGATCTGCCATCTGGTCTGCAACATTCAGCAAGATCAGCCAGAAGCGGTATATGTGAAATGAACCCTGGCAACGTCTCAAACCAAAAGCTAGAGATGTGGATGTAGATGGAACAATCTTTGATTATGTACCCTTATGATCCTCCGACGCCCATAAAATGCTATGCTGCGCTACAGAAACCCAACGCCATATAGTCAATCAAAACCTACTCCAGTCAGCAATTGTCACTTGTCCAGGTCAGAACAGGGCTTACCGTATTTCGTAAGAACCAGCCCTAGTCATATACCTCACCCACTTCACCGACGAATAATTACTTTTCTCAAACACCTTCAAATACCTCACCAACAAACCCGAACTCGTAAACATCAACAAGCTGAAATTGAGACTCAGCGGTGGTCTCGACCATGCCTTTTGATTCGTCATGCTTGTCAATGTCGCTTCTGCGCTCAATACGAATTCATTCTGGCCCGTAAATCTGGGGATCTTCCACACGATGTTGTTCTCACTCGGCTCATACTTCGCTTTACCTTGTGTACAACGCTCTGTGATTCGTGCTGTGTTCAATGGAGTAGGTACTCGTACGATGACATTGGTCGCAAAAAGCTTGCTGCCGTAGTTCGCTCGAATGGCTATACTGTATTCCACCTTCGTCTTGCCGATTTCGTTGACAATGGCATGGACTTTGAATGGCAGATTGACGTTCTCCGTAGCTCTGTATCGCATCAATTCGAACTCTCCATCTGGAGGGATGAACGAAATGATTCTGTCCGTATCGAATTTCCCCAGCTTGACGCATTGATGAAACTGGCAGTCCTCTAGGGTGACGCTTCCGGCTGCTGCTTTCGTCGCTTTCGTGCCCATTCGGTTTCCAGACGGTAACGAGGATAAGCTGTCGCCGTCTAGCAGTAGTCGATCGTTGAGCCCAAATTTGCATTCTGGTGTTCCGGAAAGGTATGCGCGCATCACAATCTGCCCGTTGACATCCGCGCGCAGAACCGTACCTGTGGCAGACATAAGAAGGTTGACATCTTCGATGACATCCACGAATGCTTCGTTCTTGCGGTATTTGACGTCTGCTTTCCTCCATGACAGCGCGCCGGTAGCTTGCATAGTGATCTTCGCCGAGTCTTCCATTGTTCTTTCAGATTTGACGCCTTCGGTTGTGATGTACATCTTCAAGGTATCGGTTTCGGTATTTTGAGGGTATCCAAAGTCCAGAATCTCTGCGAGAAGGATCAGTAGCTATTCAACCCTTTTGCTGGTCTAGACATACCGTCCAAAAGCTCATAGACAAGCACAAAGTTATTCTTGACAGCCTCCTCGTCGAATTTCCCAAAGTAGCCCTTCCCCAAAGCAATTAACCTGTACAGGAACTCAAATACCAGCGCCGCATTGGCATTGCTCTTCGTAATCGCCACTAGGTAGATGTTCTCGTGCTTGACATGGCTGAAGGTTGTGCTTCCTAATGTGAGAATCGGACTCCGGACCTAGATTCTCGAGTCAATATACCTCCTTCAGGACCAATATTTCGAGAAGAAACGTACTTGCGCATTGCTGATTACTTGAATCCTGAACACATCGGCAAGTCGGGGCCTGCAGTCGTTTCGAAATGCTCGAAAGATCAAGTTCTCGCCTTTCTATATTCATAGCATTAGAACTGTATACTCAACGAACCAAACCCCCAGTAGTCCTTCAGGGAGAATCCATGACTTGCTTGGTTGAAGACCAGAATACCTGAGAGCATCCTGATGGTATTTGATAGATGGAGGGCGGATAGAGTATGATGGTGTTGATGTGGGGGAGCTTTGAAATGTTCCCAGCGACAACGGCAATTGCCGAGAAGCGCCCGAAGCGCCGTGCTATGAGGCTTAAATCAGGGGTACAACCATAAATTTAAGCACGATTACGATCAATTGATGTAGAGGTGCCCTCAAGGGTATTCTTCCAAGCTGAATTGCATCTGCATTGCAGAAGGTCCCTTCACATCGGTCAAAGTCTATTTGGATATCCGTTTCGAGGATTTGCTAGCTGTACAAACAAGGTATTGAACATAGACCTTAAAGAAAATGCATTAACGCTCCATGTGCAACTGTCCCATCATCTAATACACTGCGTCATCATCTAAATCAGGTCACGTCGTACAAACTCTGCATGAAGAGTCTTTCCAAGCAGAGCAGGGCTTCGCTCCACAATAACACCAGCGGCCTCGAGAGCCGCAATCTTGGAGTCAGCTCCTCCCTTTCCCCCACTGACAATGGCACCTGTAAGAGATCAGTATGGCCAGCACATCTAAACAAAGAGCTTAACTTACCAGCGTGACCCATTCGTCGCCCCGGAGGCGCTGAGATACCAGCGATAAAGCTTACAACTGGCTTGTTGGCGGTATTGTATTCCTTCAAGAAATCGGCAGCATCTTCCTCAGCAGAACCTCCAATTTCACCAATCATGATGATACCATCTGTCTCCTCATCCTCCAAGAATACCTTCAAGCAGTCGATGAAGTTCGTTCCAGAGAACGGATCACCACCGATTCCAACGACGAGAGATTGTCCGAGTCCGGCTTGTGTGGTTTGGTTGACGGCTTCGTATGTGAGGGTGCCTGATCGAGAAACGATACCAATACGACCGCGCTTGTGGATGAATCCAGGCATGATACCAATCTTGCATTGGCCAGGTGCAATGAGACCTGGGCAGTTGGGCCCAACCAAACGTGTCTTTCCTTGGGTCTTCAGGATGTCGGTGATTCGGACCATGTCTGCCAACCAGTCAGCGATATGATAACTTGCAGAGGAACTTGTAGAAACTTACCATGTTGAGGAATACCCTCAGTAATGCTATCAATGTGTCAACAGTGTCCTTATCACATGTAAATTTGAATCCATACCAGACAACCAACGGAATCTCGGCAGCGATAGCTTCTTCAATACTAGCAGCCGCAAGCGGAGGTCTAGTTTATCAATCAGTATGTGCCATCTCTATGTCCTTCAGGGAAGTTTGTACGGGACAAAAATAGCAGACGCAGTTGCTCCGGCCTCCTTCACGGCCTGAGAAACGTTTGCGAAAACTGGCAGACCGAGATGTGTTTGCCCAGCCTTCTTAGGATTCGTCCCGCCAACAACTTGTGTGCCTAATTGTCCTATCAGATATGATTCTTCGTGGCCGGGGCATCAGGACATTAGAGCGCAGAGATGGAGTTGCTGCGTCTAATCTGAGACATCGTCCTTCTACCTCGAACGTTTTAGGGTTTAACTGACCGTATTCGATAGCTAGAGGAGATTGTCAGTATTCCGTAGTCTATTTGGGGTTGTGGAGAGGGTTTACCTTGCTGAGCGTGGAAGCTTTACATCGTGTTAGTAGAGAGTCCCATTGCACCAGACTTTTCTTCGGCACTTACGTTCCCTGCTTTCCAGTAAAGCCCTGGTAGATGACCTTCGTATCGGCATGGATCCTCAGGTTTTCAGCGGTTGCTAGAAGAGAAATCCAGTATTAGTCCGTAGTTCGAAGTGGTTGAAAGTGAGAGGACTTGCCAGCATAACTCGACGTGGAGTACTTCTGTCTCCTGGCGGCTGCTCGGAGAGCAGGTCTAGTACATCTTGAGAAAGCCTGCATCTTGCCGGAGACAATTGATGTCAAGGAAAAGAGAGGAAAAAGGATGAAGTTTTGATGTTTAGATGTTCAAGAAAGGATCCCAGACCAGCTTGCGCTTTTCGCGACAGTTCCCGCGAATCTCGGCAATCGGCAGAACTTAAGGCCGCAAATCCTTGCCAACTATTTTTGAGACTCACAAACCCCACCATCAACTCAAGAATAGCTGCAAGACTCGTTACACGAGAGTTTTGAGCGTCATACCGAATCTGACGGCCCCCTGGAGCTCATTCTACATGTCAATTCTGCTGCGAAACCCGTAACGACATCTTTGAACCTTCAAGATGGCGACGGAAACACTCACAATGACGCTGTCGAAGCCTAAACCCAAGGACCAAAATCTTCCCCCGGAAAGCGAGCGGCACATACGATGCTGTACAGACATCGTCAGTGTGCTGATCGCAGATCATGAAGCCCAGAAGGATCCAAGTAGGCCGAGGGCGAATATAAACCTCAATAGTTTGCGCTCAAAGATGTCTAAGAAGCACAAATTAAGCAACATCCCCCCTTTGACTGCTATCATTGCTGCAATCCCTGAACATTACAAAAAATATATCTTGCCAAAGTTAATAGCAAAGCCAATTAGTGAGTCGCAGCATCTGCCATTGGGTCAGTCCTAACATTCCCCCCAGGAAGCGCTTCAGGTATAGCTGTGGTAGCAGTGATGTGCAAACCTCACAGATGTCCACATATTGCATACACTGGAAATATCTGCGTATACTGCCCAGGTGGTCCTGACTCTGATTTCGAATATTCTACACAATCCTACACTGGCTACGAACCAACATCTATGCGAGCAATTCGAGCACGATACGATCCTTTCGAGCAGGCAAGAGGACGAGTCGATCAAATCAGGGGACTTGGGCATAGCGTTGACAAAGTTGAATATATCATTATGGGTGGAACCTTCATGTCTCTAGCTCCTAGCTATAGAGAAGGGTTCATTTCACAATTACACAATGCACTCAGTGGGTACCAAGGCAACAACGTCGACGAAGCTGTTGAGGCGGGAGAGATGAGCAACATCAAATGTGTTGGAATCACAATCGAGACGCGACCAGACTATTGTCTTCCACCTCACTTAACCGACATGCTACGATACGGCTGTACACGATTGGAAATCGGAGTACAGTCTCTGTACGAGGACGTTGCTCGAGACACAAATCGAGGTCATACGGTTGCATCTGTAGCAGAAACATTCTGCTTCGCAAAAGATGCTGGATTCAAGGTTGTCAGCCATATGATGCCTGACCTACCAAATGTTGGAATGGAAAGAGATCTGGATCAGTTCAGAGAATACTTTGAGAACCCAGCCTTCAGAACCGATGGTCTCAAGATCTACCCAACGCTTGTCATTCGAGGCACAGGCCTATACGAATTATGGAGGACAGGAAGATACAAGAACTATACACCGAATGCATTGATCGATATTGTGGCCCGGATATTGGCTCTGGTACCACCATGGACCAGAATCTACCGCGTCCAGAGAGATATTCCTATGCCGTTGGTCACATCTGGTGTTGAAAATGGGAACTTGCGAGAACTGGCATTGAGCAGGATGAAGGACTTTGGCACTACCTGCCGTGATGTCCGAACACGAGAAGTCGGTATCAACGAAGTCAAGAACAAGATCAGGCCATCACAGGTCGAGCTGGTGCGTCGTGACTATACCGCGAATGGTGGCTGGGAAACGTTCCTGGCATACGAGGATCCAAAGCAAGATATCCTTATTGGCCTTTTGAGACTGCGGAAGTGCTCAGCAAAGTACACATTTCGATCAGAGCTTACTGGGCAGCCCACGAGCTTGATCCGTGAGCTGCACGTCTATGGTTCTGCTGTGCCAGTCCATGGTCGTGATCCGAGAAAATTCCAACACCAAGGCTATGGAACCTTACTGATGGAGGAGGCTGAGAGAATCGCTAGGGATGAGCATGGCAGTACGAAGATTACTGTCATTTCTGGGGTTGGTACCCGAGACTACTACCGACGTCTCGGGTATTGGCTTGATGGTAAGTTCGGAACTTGCCTAGGAGTCTACTTGTTGCTAATGTCTAACCAGGGCCATACATGAGCAAGAACCTCAAACCCAAGGACGAAGAAGACAGCGACGGTGATTTTTGAACTGAGACCAACGAGCGCCATCTCTCATACCTTGATTCCGGTCATCGGCCTCAGACACCTGTATCGGAAAATGATCCGGGTCTTACAGAACATTCACCTGCGCCATAAGGCCAGAGATTCAGTCTCCCGAAGTTCAATCTCGACCGTGGATCCGCCATCGACGATAGCACGCTCGATCACGTAATCGAGAATAAAACACCATTAGGGCTAGTAAGACAGCGCTGCATGTTCAAGCCTGCGAGGTATCACTCTCGAAATGCAAGTGTTTGGAGATTTGCCTACTAACCATCCACCACTGGAGGCTGCTCTGCTGGGGCTTGCGATCAGGACGGATATCGGCAGAATCATTAAGCAAGCTCTCGTCGGAGAAAAAAAAAGCCGGATATTCGTCTAGCGAGAACACCAAAAGTCACCCACCAAATGTATGATACTTGAACTGCAAATATTCCAAAGTCTAAGCGGTCTCCAAGGACACTTCTTAAGAAGCCATTCCATTTGATTATAAAAAGAAAATAGTTTTTTTTATTAGTTCGTTTTGGTTGAATTCTCAGAGTTGTTGGATTTGCGCACGGGTCAAATATCAGACGTTTTTTTCTCCGACTGAGAGGCAAGAAGATTAACTTTCTTGCTAGGGAGCTACCAACAGAGACACAGCAAATCTCGATGACAATCCAAATTCATCTGCTCATTCATAAAAACCTTTTCATGAACCGCAACTTTCTTGTTCTGTTCGGCATGCAGGAAAATAACAATCCGTAGTTCGGACATATCGCCCTCCATTTGCCTCTGAAGAATTGTTCTTGCTGACTAGCAACAGCCCCGCTCGGCGGAGAAATATATGTCCTTCATCACAGCTTCCTCAAAAGTACATCATACCACTGCCACCCCGGATATTAATTGCGTGGTTCCGAATGTTTCGCTCTATTGACGACATAACTTACTTGGAACGACGCAGCAGCCCTTCATCAATCAAATCGTGATGGAACTCCTTGATTTCCACCACTGTGATAATTCAACTTGATGCCATGAACTATCGAATTCTTTTCGACACATTGGCCAAGGCTGTATCTTTTTTTAACATGGCAAGACGGTCTTAAAGGAGGATGCAGGGTGAACTGTGGTCAGTTCTAAGTGTCTGGAATCCCGCAATTTTGCGGTTAAAGACATCGGAAATAGGGGCCGCAAACAACATCATGAGGATCCTTCACCCGCAAATGGCCTCCAACTCCCATCTGGACCGGACCGTGAAGTCCCGCTCAATCGTCTGATAATTGGGTTGGATGGAATGGGAAATAGTATCTCCGCTTCTACCCCAGATCCAGGCACAACGCCGTCTCCGCGTGATACTGTGGGGTACCTTGCATGTTCTCTTCCAGCCTTGCGCCATCGAATGCATGGAATAGGTACAAGCTGGGCAGCCGAGGCACCTTCAATCTAGGATCTACGTCCCTGCGTTCCAGACTTTCCGAAGTATGGAAACGAGGTGCAGGTTCGTTTCGGAGATCGGCAAGTGTTGATGCTTACCTAGACTTCTATAAGAGTTCTATATTGCTTCCTACGTCGCGGCTTGGTTCGAGTAGGCTCCTATCTCAACAACTTTCATGATGTATACTCTTCGTAGTGCGGCTGTTCTGGCTGCTGGTTTATTCTCGGCTTCTGTTGATGCTGCTGCCTCTCAAGCCTTTACCTGGAAGAATGTCAGAATCGGAGGTATAATCGATGAATTTCCCCAAATTAATAGTCAAACTGACTGCTCAATCAGGTGGAGGTGGTTTCATCCCAGGAATTGTGTTCAACCCGACTCTCAAAGGATTGGCATACGCTCGAGCAGACATCGGAGGCGCCTATCGTCTGAATTCAGACGATTCGTGGACTCCGCTACTGGACTCGGTCAACAGCTCCAACTGGTGAGCAGAATAGAGCTAAATGGAGGCCTTGACTGACCTTGCAGGCATAATTGGGGTGTCGATGCCCTCGCAACAGATCCAGTAGACACCGGTAGGCTGTATCTTGCAGTCGGCATGTACACCAATGATTGGGATCCAAACGTCGGCTCTATCCTCCGATCAACAGACCAAGGAGCAACGTGGGCCGAGACCAAGCTTCCTTTCAAAGTTGGAGGCAACATGCCTGGACGTGGCATAGGCGAGGCATTACTCCCGACTCCTGCAAATGATCCAAGCTGACTTGTAAGCGCCTTGCTGTCGACCCTCACAGCAACAACATCGTTTACTTCGGAGCTAGAAGCGGGCATGGTCTGTGGAAAAGTACCGATTATGGTGTCACTTGGAACAATGTCACTTCGTTCAAATGGACAGGTAACAATCTTAGATCGATCATATGGCGTTTCTGACTTCGTGGCAGGCACTTACTTCCAGAATGCTAGCTCGTCTTATACTTCTGATCCTGTTGGAATTGCTTGGATCACGTTCGATACTACGACTGGAGCTTCTGGATCTGCTACTCCTCGCATTTTCGTAGGTGTTGTGGATGCCGGTCAATCAGTCTTCAAATCTGAAGATGGCGGTGTAACTTGTAAGTCCTCAGATATCATGTTTCTCCTACTCAAACTAAATTCCTCCAGGGGCTTGGGTCGCAGGAGAGCCGCAATACGGGTTTGTCCCTCACAGAGGAGTTCTCGCACCTGCCGACAAGACTCTTTACGTCACATATGCCAACGGTGTCGGACCATACGATGGCACCAATGGTACTGTGCACAAGTACAACATTACTTCCGGAGTCTGGACTGACATTAGCCCTACGTCATTGGCGAGCACTTACTATGGCTACGGAGGGCTGTCCGTTGATCTACAGAAACCTGGAACTTTGATGGTGGCTGCTTTGAACTGCTGGTGGCCTGATGAGATTATGTGGAGAAGTACTGATCATGGAGCTACGTGGTCACCAATTTGGTAAGTCTTAACTCGGAGTGGGGATCACGAATTGTGAATCTTGAGCTGACTTAATTCAGGGCTTGGAATGGATATCCTGCTCTTGATTTCTACTATAGTTATGATATCTCCTTGGCTCCTTGGCTACAGGATAACACCTCCACAGCACAGTTTATCTCGAGAGTCGGATGGATGGTTGAAGCACTCTCAATTGATCCCTTTGATTCCAATCATTGGCTTTATGGCACTGGCGCTACCATCTACGGAAGCCACGATCTGCTTAACTGGGATTCCGAGCACAATGTCACCATAAAATCTCTTGCTCAAGGTATCGAAGAAACAGCCGCTCTGTCACTGCTAGTCGTGCCAGGCGGTGCACCACTACTGTCTGCAGTTGGCGACATTGGAGGCTTCCTTCACTCGAGCCTCGACACAGCACCATCACAGGCTTTCCACACCCCAACATACGGCACAACTCACGATCTCGACTATGCTGGCAACTTCCCCGCAAATGTGGTCCGTACCGGTGAAAGTTCAACCGCGATCCAGATCGCGACTTCTTCAGACCACGGAGTAACTTGGAATCCATACTATGGTGCTTCCTTGAGTACCGGACCTGGAAAGGTCGCGTACTCTGCAAACGCTGACACAATCCTGCTCATGTCCTCGACTGCTGGGCCCGTGATTTCGAAGTACTCGGCTACATTCAGCGCTATTCCAACACTTCCATCAGGAGCGGCTATTGCTTCGGACAAGAGGAACGGTACTGTCTTCTACGGCGGGTCTGCTGGCAGGTGAGTTCTAACATATTTTCTATCTTACATACCCTACTGACAGATCAAAGCTTCTACGTCTCCACAGACACCGGTGTGACATTCACCAAAACCGCCACCCTCGGCTCCTCAACCGCCGTTAACCAAATCCGCGTCCACCCTACTCTCGCCGGCGACGTCTGGGCCTCCACCGACACTGGGCTTTTCCACTCCACCAACTACGGCCTATCATTTACCCAGATCGCCTCTGGCTGCACAGCCGGCTACAGCTTTGCACTCGGTGCTGCATCAACCACTTCCGGCTACCCCGTCATCTACGGCTTCTTCACTGTCGACACGGTAACCGCTCTTTTTAAGACAGAAGATGCCGGTTTGAATTGGGCGATGATTAGTGATGCTAACCATGGGTTTGCGGCTAGTTCAGCGAATGTGGTGGGTGCGGATATGGCGGTTTATGGGAGGGTGTTTGTCGGGACGAATGGGAGGGGGATCTTTTATGGGGCGCCGAGTGGGACGTTGCCGCCTGTTACGGTGACGGGGACTTCGACGAGCTCATCTACAGTAGCTACAAGTAGTGGGACTTCAACGAGTAGTAGCTCGGTGGGGACGACAAGCTCGAGTATGAAGGCTACGAGTACAACTTCAAGCACTAAGAGCACGACTGCTACTTCGACGACTTCTTCGTCGACTGCTACTGGCACGAGCACGGCATATGGTCAGTGTGGGGGATCAGCTTACACTGGACCAACGATTTGTCCCACCGGATGGACTTGCACATACTTGAATGCGTTTTACTCGCAGTGTAAGATCAGCTCCCTTGTATCGCTGGAGGAAACGTGCTAACTAAATCATCAGGCGTGCAATAATAAGTCTGAGAAGGATGCGGTGGATTCATATGCACTTGGCGGAGGGTGTTGAACATGAAGGCGGGGGGTTGTACATACTTCCATTCTTGTGAATATTTGAATATCTTTACATATTGCGCTGGATTGATAACCGCACGAGATCGTGTTCTGTATGTTGTATATGAAGCAGTTTCCGTCCTCGTGTGAGATTATTTGGCTAAGGAAAAGTCCTTTCGGGAGATGGTACTGTACATCCACATCACGGTATTACGTACGCGGATATCGATAAGCGGATGATATTGATATTCAATGTTTAATAAGTATTGTTGCTTGTGCCGCGGGAATATGGATTTCAGCCGGATGGTGGAGCACCTTTATGAGGCTCGCTCTGAGTATGAGTGGTAGTATGTTAGTAGGAGTTGCGGAAGTAGTGGTGTATGCTGACTACATCAAACGGGTGGGAGAAACGAAGACGGAGGAGAAGAGATTGAAAGAGGTTAAGGAGATCATGAATACCTGGGTGGTTGGGACAGATAATGATAAATTAGGAGAGGCAGACCCAATCATGGTGAAGTTTAAAGAAGGCACGGAGAAGACCGAGAAATCCTTAATTTTTTTCCTCAATGCTGCAAAACTTTGGGCGACCTCGGCGACGTGTTTCTAGCTCCCACAGGTCGTTTCCCTCCTACTCAGACATCTCAATGCCCAACTTCCTTCAACCCCACTTCCCCAACTTCCTCTTCTCAATGTTCGACTTTCTCAATCCTCAATTTCCTCAACCTCCATTTCTCAGTATTCTCAATTCTCAATCCTCAACTCTCAACTTACTCGAACTTCACTTCTCAATGTTCGACTTCGTCAGTCCTAGACGCCTCGCTCTCAATATCCTTCAAACGCAATGACGGTAATCTGGAATGATGGGAATGGACCGTTGTTCTCATATAATGTTGATCACACCCCATTCCTCACTTCCACGATCTACAAAGCTTGTGAAAGCCTCCTTTGCGGCACCAAAACTAATATCCTGCATAGCTTCATTCAACTCAATCGGATTGTCCAAAACCTCTCTATGAAGCCTTGGACCAAAGCAACCAACTCTATTATATTGGCCTCTCTCTTTTCCTGAAGCAACGAGAATGAGACCATGAATGTGTCTTTCGACGTCGCAACAGAAAGGTAAAAGGAAGACATTTGTGTAGCCCGATTCCGTAGTATCCCAGTAAACATTGCATCCTGACTGCACCTTTTTGATTGGGAACTCGATTATAACCAAAGGAGAGATCGCTTCAGTTAACACCTGGAATAATATTTTCGCCTGTATCAGTGTTCGACATGCTATCGAGATGGAGCCCCCGCGAAGCTCACCCAAACGATCTCCGCCAACTGGGATAACGCACATGCTCAAGACTTCAATGTCCCACTGCTCTGTGCGCTTAGCTGGACCAGGGTCGTTTAGTTGTACCGGACCTGGGGATGAAGCCCACGACCATGTAGGCGCCGTGTACAGCCCTGGAGCCTCCACCGGATGTCTCTTCCAGAGAAGTTGGGGCTCGGGGTTTTGTCTCTAGATACTAGCGATACATTCGTCTTGCCTCTGTTCTTCCAGTTTCCTGATAATTCCAGACATCGCCACTAGCACGTCTCGGCGTTGAGTTATTTTACATGAGGTGTACTTGTAGAGAATTTCATTCCAGTGATCTGATAGATGCCCTTTGGTAATGTACCCATGCGAGACAGTTTCACTAGCGGGAATGTCTAGTGGGAAGCTCTCGCATTTTAGCTCTGAGTTACATTCCCAAAAGAGCTGCGCAGCAGTGAAGTGTAAAGTACGGGGAGATAGAAGGCGTTCTTGGAGCGCCCATCCACGGCTTGCCAACGCGCTCCAAGTAATTGAATTCTGGATCATCATGTTTGGGACGACTTCTAATGTCTGGAAACACTCTTGTTCATCTATCCAAGATTTGGCTTTGACCTGGAGCCTTTCGATCCTTTCGTTATTGTCATAAAAACACCCTTCGCTTCCATTTCTGGCCGAAGATGCTGCAATGTTGATGTAGGAATTGCCGTATACTTCGCTCATTGCGGTCGATTCCTTTCGCCAGTCTTCCGGGTCATCCTGTATTATACAGAGAGAATCGATCCATAGATATTCGATTCCCAGTTTCTGTGTGATATGAACTGCGTCCCGAAATGTCTTTGATAGAGATTCTAGTACAATTCGATCGTGAAAGGCTGCTAGCGAATTTTTCGTAAGTTTGACCTCAACCCTATCTACGCCCCAGCAGTGACTGAGAGTAGCGTACTTGGTGTTCTTGGGAAGGCTGGAAGCTATTCGGAGTCTGAGATGTTCTGGTTTGATCTCTAACAATCTCGATGGTAATTTGATTCCGCTTTAAATTCTACATAGGGTGTGCTCACGAACACAGTCGCTAAGCCATGTAATGGCTGGGTCTAGAATCTCAACTGGTCGATTGCTCGACAAGCAATTTTGGAGTTCGGATCCTATTATCTTATTTAGCAGTGATGTTCGGATGTGGAATAAGGATCCTGAGTACCGGGATTCTTTGCTGGATATAAAGCCAATGAAGAGTTGCATATCCAGGATTTTTGCTCCTTTCCCCATGATATATCCAAGGCAACTTCGTCATCGTATCCAAAAAATCTCATTATGGTCCGTCCCTGTAGGTTGCTCGCCCTTGCAACTTGTTAATATCATATTGCACAGCCTGCAGCCTTTATCGCTAGCTTTTAGTAGCAGCGAAGTGGTGGCCCAATGCTTCACGTGCAAGGCCCAATACCTTGTTTTGATCATATGGTTCCATATTAAACGAAGATGATCGAGCGTCCAGCGACACATGACACAGAGCCCATCAACGACGTCGGGGTTGGTGCCGAGATTTTCCGAAGGTTGGATGGTCTTAACCAGGCCGGAATAGTTCCACTCCTGCGAGAAGATTGCAGAGCCATCTATGGCATGAGTTGATTCTAACCATAGTTTCCAAGAATACGGTTCGTCTCCCAGGTCCGGTCCCTCAAATGAATATCGAATTGGGCTTGACAAATTGTGGCCAGTCTCCGAATGAGTGACGTGGTCTAATCGCATAGATCTATCGTGATTGTTTAATACCACAAACGGATCTGAAGGGAGAATGCTTGAGGATATGATTGCTGGCCTCGAATCAGGCTCTTCACACTGCTCCTCATTTGAGTCATCTCTAATGCTCCCAATTCACCGGCGATCGCTTGTCTTTCCATTTTAATACGAGGATGTGGCGATTTGAAGTTGGGAAAGTAGTAAAAGTAGAGGTTGAAAAAGCGGTAAAGTGATAATAGATAAGGACCAAGGTCACGTGCATGCTAATAGTCTTAATATAAACTTTGTCTCGCATTTAAAATCATTTAAAAAAAATAATAATAATTATAAATTTCGCAATTATTTAATAAATTAATTTTTTTTTAAGTAAAATTCAATATCGATACCAGACGACCTTTGAGATTCCCTCGACACAGAGTGAATGCATTGCTCACTTATGAACTGACTCCAACCCAAGAAAGTCATGGATCTCCCAATGCACAACGTAGATGAGCTGCGATCGAGAACCCCACGCGCCAAAACACTCAGCGACATCATCGAACCAATAGCTTCCTTCTACAACTTCCTCGCCACCTTCCCTTACCTGCCTACCTGCGATATTCGTGTACCTCCCGCGACCGGCTGGCCATTGAGCGATGTCGAGAAGATGCGCAAACTGGGGAAGAGCGATTTTGCGGTGGAGGTGCTGTCGCATCTACCCTACATCACTGAGGACTGGGATATTGCCTGGGAGACACGGTCGCTTTCATACATTGGCCCCGAAATAAACGCCATATGCGAGGCGCTCGTTGCCGAAGAAGAACGAAATGCAGGCGGCCCGAGCCAGCAGCTCATGGAGCAGTATGGATTCCATCCTTTTTATCAGCATCTGCCCGCGCATGTCATCACTTTGACAACCGCAACCAATTATGGATACTGGCTGCTGCTTGATACCGAGGCTGGTATGTTATTCCTGCACTCTCCCCACAGGTCCCTTCTGACGTGAGGTTAAAGGGACTATAATTGAATACTCTCATCTTGGCGGCGAAAGCCAGCGGATTGATAGCGCAGAGGAAGAGGAGACAAGTGGTTTGCATTGGAGAAATTTCCCTACGACGTGCGTCAAGGATTATCTTGATACTTGGATGCGGAAGTACAACGCGTTGGATTGGATGCCTATGCAAGTTGAGCTTGGCCATCCTGGAGGTGAGATATGGGGCGAACACGTTTCCGGACAGGACACCCCCAAGGTTTGGCTTTTATTCCATGCGTTGCTTGTTATTCTTGCATTCAAATTCATCTTCTCCGCAGTGGTCTTGACTTCCATTCTACCCGAGCCCCGATCCCGTACGAGCTAATGCTAGTTGTCATTAGGAAATCAGGAAAATTTATCTGGAATACGGCTGGGGAGCTCCTGCTTTTCGCAAAGAGGATTGCAGAATTGCTTTGGCCGATTGGCGTGAAGCGTGGATGGAGAACCTTCTTGAATCTCGTTCGAAGAGATCCAAGAAGATTCAGGCTGAGAAGGCGGCTGAAGCAGGTTCTTGACAAGTAGGCCACGATCTTAAGGCTCCTGAGATAGAGCTGCTTCCAACACTTAGTGGACAATACTCTACAGTATGCGGAACATCTGACGAGCTTAATCTCCTCAAACCCATGCAGAAGAAGCATGGGGAAAGAAACTTCTTATGGGTAAGGAAAGACAGGGACCAATTCAGACGGTGCTTCCACTAAGGCTGTCAATGAGGGTGTGTTATGATCAAGGATTCGGCCCGGAGGAGGTCATCTCTTTCGTGTCGCATGAAAGCCTAGCAAAATTGATATTTTATATATATTTTTAAAATAAAGCATTAATTATTTTAAAGTTTCATATTATAATAATAATTCGTTACCTTTTATTGAATTTCGAATATTTAATAAAGCGAAAAAGTGGAAACTGACGAAATGGTAACCCGGATTCCAGATTTCGGGTGATTCCTCGTCTTTACCCCGAGTTCTTGGTCACTCTCAACCAGTATGATTCGTTCCAAAGTCATTCTCTTCAATTTTTACTATCATTAATCCAAACCATTCAAACCAACAAAACACACACCATAATCCAAATCAACCGCCTCAATTTCGTGAGTATCTGAGTGAGATTTAATGGTACCACGGCGTAAACGTCCCTCAACACTTGATGGCTTTCAGCCTCCAGCGGATGGTGGGAGAAATAATGGATAAGATCTACTGGTAAGGTGTGTCCTCGCCAGTGCAGATCGAGATCGAATGCGATACGGTGAATTAGCTGCTTATGTGCTCAGACAAAAAATTTGATCATGGTTGTAGTGTTAAGAATTTCGTATGTCGGACACTGAGTTGGAGTAGAATATTCTTGGCAGAAAAGCTGACCCTGAGGTATCGAATGCTCGAAGTGAGTAGACCTTCTTTGCATCTTTGCGGGCTTCTAGATTTACTTGGATGATAGCTGGAGGGCGGCGAGCTTTCGAGGTAACCTCCAATGCGGCGAAGTTGCACACTCTAAAGGTTACCTCGATGAGGCGTGGGACTTGCATGTAGCTCCACCGGAAGCTTGGGGAATAGTCGGGGCTCAATGGGACACTGCGTTCGCTATTCGTTAGCCAACTGTCTAAAAACTTGTGGGTCGAGATGCATACCATGGCTGGTGTGGCATAGTAAATGGAGGAGAGCTTCCTGTATTCTGGGATTTGTTCTCAACCGGGGTAATCAAAGGGCTTTGATCGATACTATTGCGGCGAGAATCTTAGTGTGAGGGAGAAGCTTTTTGTTGTTGGACTGTTGACATGTTTAAGTATTCGTAGTGCGGGAAGGTCGAAAGCAAACCTAAGGCGAAGTTTGAATGGAAAGGATGTCGAGGTCTTGACTTGTTGTGAAGGAGGGTGATGCGTATAGATGAAGAGGGTTTGTGTTTGCTTCTGCATCATAAGATCAAAGTCAAGATGAGGTCTTACCAAGAATGGTGGATAGTGGAATATTGTGTAGATTGAAGAAAGAAACAGAAAGGGGAAGAGTGCAGTCCTGTTTAAATACCGTCAGGTCAGGGGAGAGGAGCTGCTAGCTAAGCGAGAGAGGGGACGGGAATAGGGGGCACTTGGGCAAATGTCGTAGGGCTGGGCGTTCAAAGTTGACGGAAAGGCATATTTTTGTTGCTCGGAGTTGAGAGTGCTGTGGTTGAATAAGGCCTGGGAGGAGTGGCATTGATTCTTTCAAATGGAAGTTTGAACAACTTACCCGCCCACCATCGAAGGGGCTTACGTGATGGTGACGAGAGTGTGAACTGATGATGAGCAGCAATTCACAGAAGGAAGGCCGTAGAAGTGTTATTTAGACGGTAAGTGGTGATATATGTATAAAAGCACAAACGGAACTTTCTTTCCCTGTAAATTGCTACCTAGGAGATGATGAAGGCGGGGTAAGCTTCGTTGTGGAAGGAAGTAGTTTTTCGCAATTTCAACAATTCGAGGTTTCAAGCTGATATCTGCAGTATTCGGTTTATGTGAAAGTATTAATTATTTTTGCTACGACGAGACTATTTCCCCTGCGTTATCATTGCTCTCAGAAACCCGAGGTCCTACTCCACCGTGCCGCTTCTCAACGGAGAATCCCATCCCTAGGAATATATCATTCCAAGTAAAGATAAATGAATGCAAATGCCGCCTACCATCCATAGACTTGAAAGCTCACCACCATTCACTGTCGTACCATCTTAACCTAAGTGGTTCCCCAAATGTTATCTGTCTGCGAGCTTCCACTTCCTCCGTCTTGGCATTAAGGATTCTTGCAAGAGTATCTTTTACTAATTGCATAGCCTTCTCGACAGCAGACAGAGTTCCATAAAAGCCAAGTTCGTAGTCTGGGCTGCCCCAGAGGTCTTCGTATGTATCAACATCACAAGGCTCTGTCTTGATCATGCATCCAGTCATCTTTTCGATCTCTCTGACTGCAAGCCAATCATCTTTGTTGAGTAAATTTTCATCAGGGATGAGCATGTGTTTGTAGACCTTGCCTGACTCGGGCCTTGGCTGCAGAATTTTGAATTCGAAGGTCGGAATTCTGACACCTGTCCAGTTATTGATAGCATGTTTCAGAAGCCCACGGGTTTGAACCCTCTTGATGTGACGCTCCAATACGCCACAAGCAAGTTGCTGTGAGGCGTCGACTCCTCTGCTTTCGGTGGGACCAAAACATGCTTCAGGATCGAAGTTGCATTCTTTGAGCCACAGATAGCTAGGGACGATGAAGGTGATCTCCTTCAGTCCCACTCGGACAGTTGGATGCTCGCCTTGTAAGACTTTCATAGCTGTCAAATGCGGAACCTTGCTCGTTTCGACGGAGACGGCCACACGAGGAATGAGGATATTCTTATTAAGTGTTCTCCTCATAGCAGGGATGTCGGATAAAACACCAAAATAGACAATATCAACCTTTAGATTGTAGTAAACTACTTGCTCAAGCTTTGGGTCGTCTCTCGTTTCGAAGTTCGTTAGGGAGTAGTGTTTTAGTGCCTCGAGTCGAGTTTCTTTGCAAACGTGGAGGATCGCTGGTGGCTGACGTGACGGACTTGAGACTCGAACCCAGTGCTGGAATGGTTCGTGGTTGACCGGATCACGATAGTTTGTGGTTCGGACCTTCGACTGAAGCTCGACGATTCGTGGATGCTGCATGTGGATTTCCCAAACCATGAGCCGAAGTTCTTTGGGCAGGTCCTCAAACTTGGGGAATTCGGTCGGGGTTTGCTACAGTGCCAAATATTAGAATTGCACAAAACTTGGTGAATTGATAACTTGCGTTCTGAGTTACACCATCAATCTGAATCCCTTCATTAGCTTGTGATCCAGTCTCTGTTTGTCCTTCGATCTCGGTTGGTGCTTCGCTGAGAGGTTGCTCTTCGACTTCAATTGCAAACTCCTCCTGAGTCTGCGAGTCGTGATCACTTTGCCCTCCATCTACAGCCTGGATGTTGACAGCCATTTCATCTTTCCCGTATGCCTCGAGAAGCAGAGCAGAAGTGTAAGAAGGAAGTGATTCTCTACAGGCCGTGACTCTTGTCGAGCCTTCCTCGAGACGCAGCTTCGCCAAGCAATGAGAGATATCGTTCATTGTGATTGAACGGGGTGGTCAAAATCGAGATTCTATTCTCATAGTATGTGGAAAAGAAAACCGTTTAGTAGAAGGTGAAAGGTCGTGGAGGGTCGGGAGGTGCAGTGGTGAAAACGAATTTATGTGCTCGTACTGACGTAAAGATGAGGAGGTGAGAGGGTCGAACGGACAATATCGAGTAATGGTCTAGATATTTTGTGGGGTTGAGCAAGGAAAAGAAAGACTTGGGAAGATTCGTAGTGAGTGTGGTCCGTAATAGCATGTTCGCTTGGGGAGGTGGCGCTAAGTTCCCCTATTTCGATCTCGACTCCCAACTGCGGCGCTTCTCCGCAGTCAGTGACGCAATTTGCTCCTTTGAGGGACTCAATACAATGTTAGAAACCCAAGAGCGAAATTCACTAGATTTATCAGATTCACAGATCGTACTTTAAATCTTCCGAAGTGCCAATGTTCTCGCTCTGAAAGAGTTGGGCGAGGACCTCAAAATATTCGACCGGTGCGGTGATCGATTGTCAACCTCTATACAGAGACCGAATCTTCTTCGGTTTTTGATATAAACTTGCTTGTCGCCATCCATCTTAGCTGCGATTATGGAATGATCTCTTGAAGTGTGCAAACGGCTGACATGGAAACTGCCACGTGACTATTATTACATTCAGGCATAACTTTTCTGCTACACCATTACGTGACAAGCAGAATTCAAGAAGCCGCAGCAACTTTCTCGAAAACCTTCATAAACTCATCGGGCTTGCTAATCATGGGGCTATGGCCCGTCGCTATCTTTTCAATCCTCGCCGACTTCATAGGCCCCACCATCCTCTCTTGCTGGTGCGGCAACACAACGGGATTATTTTCACACATCGTGTAGAAGAATGGGCACTCCAAATCATTCGCCGAATACTGAATCGGTGTCATGAATGCTGAAAATGCATGTGGTCGCAACGCCTTCTCCCTCTTTTTGACTTCTTCGGCGTTGAGACCGCTGTAGAAGCTAAGTCCTGCTTTGGCATTTGGTTTGACCAGGCCTGCCTAAAATTTTGATTCAGATCTCAATCACGCTTGAATGAAGGTGATGGCTCACCTCGAAGTCGAGATCACCCCAGTCTGATGCAGCATCGTAATATGTCTCCGCACATGTTTTCCCTTCTCACTGATCAAAACGCTTGAGACTGCCATGAAACTCTTCACTCCTCCGTTCAATCCGTTTCCTTCCTGGCTGCAATCACATGGCCCTCGATAGCGACAAGACTGGAAACTCCTCCGTATGAATGTGCAATTATCACAACTTCCTTCCCCTCGTCAAGAAGTGGGAGCATGATCTTGTGAATCGCTGCTGCATCTTCGTAAGGAGTCGAGTTTGGTTTGCTAGGATTACTCGTAGGAAGCTGGATTGTGACGTAGGGATATGAGAGTGCTTCGAGCTTTGGGGTGACGAGGTCTCATGTACTGGTGTCATGCATGGCATTATGAATGAGGAGGATCGTTGGCTTCATCTTCAAAAATTGTTGGCTTCCAATGAATGGTTTGAGGGCGAGATTATGTAGAAATAAGTCAAGAGCGTGATGTCAAAGAGAATATCGTCCTTCTCACATTCTTATGTGAGATTATGAAGATTAAACAGGAGGTAGTTCAAGAATCTGACTGGAGAAGTTCTTCTTTCGCCCTGAATTTCCGTACCCTAGAAGCTGGACTTGATTAGTTCTGCGGGTACGAAGTCCGCAGAAAGGTATTCCATTGGGTAGCTAGCTATCCGATCGAGAGCGGTTAAGTTCCGACCATGCAGGACCTTGATTGTACGTACAAAACTAACGGCTTCTCGAAAAGGATAAATTTATAGCAATATGCTTACTGGTCAAGGAACGCGAAACCATTCTTCAATGCACCGGCGTTACTGTGATAGTTAGCCTAATCTAAGAATTATCGAGTGTTGAGTTTTGGGAAGTGATTTTGGACAGCATCACGTGCACTGCACCCGATTAGCTCCGTCTACAGTCTGTTTACTGGCTGAGAATTTCGCATCTATGTACTTGTGAGCATTGAGCATTACAAGTTTATGCTTGAGGGTACTGGCTCAACAATCACGGACCCTCTTTATGTTTCCGAGTTGAAAACGGCTGGCAGATGCTGGGAACCACTGTGTTACCACCAAGCAAAATGTGCAATCTTTTCTAGTCTGGGCAGTATCTACCATGTGACGTAGGAGAAGTGGCTTATAAACATTGCCTAACTAGCCAATCCAG
Organism: Acephala macrosclerotiorum; assembly: GCA_014904845.1. Classification (NCBI taxonomy): domain Eukaryota; kingdom Fungi; phylum Ascomycota; class Leotiomycetes; order Helotiales; family Mollisiaceae; genus Acephala; species Acephala macrosclerotiorum. Next base: position 90,379 of record MU119309.1, read on the forward strand.
AAATGACCGATGCTAAAACTCAAGCTGAGTTCTCCCATCACGCTGCCCCCAGCCCAAACATGCCATGGAAAGAAAGTAGACCCATGCATGACAACTTGAATGCCCGTCAGCAAAGAAGCGGTGAACGCCCTGAATTAAGACAGAATAACTTTTAGTGCGTTCTGGCCGGATATTGTGACCTGCGAGTTTGCGAGGGTTGGATTACCTGGGCGTGTTCTGTCGACTCCTATGACTCGGTAGAAGTCAGCTCGGATTCATCGTTTCGGTCAGGATACTTGCTGACTCACATCCATCAAGCAAGCTACTCATCCTGAACAGGCACATAGCACTCATTCTTGACAGCAGACAACTGGTCCACATCAACTGTATCCCCGGCTCTCTTCATCATGAAGACCATGAGCTCGATCATTAATTTGGTTGGATAATGTACGGTATTTCTTTGTGCTACCGTGGGTAACAAACAAGCCGCCAACAGTATGACGAGCAATTTTCTAAGTCGACTGTCGGATCCCGTCTTTTCGTAGACGTAGGTGAGGGCGGAGCACGAGAATAATCGTACGCATGAATTCCCAGTCTCTTTGATGCAGTCGACGACGTAATTCTGTAATTGAGCTATGCAGAGCTTGTCGGCTGGAATCCATAAATTGAATAGGTTCAACTCTTCTGAGCTGAGTATGGCAATGTTGTCATTTAAAGTCTGATCGAATTCCGGATCCAGGTGCTTCAGATCCAGCTTTTGATGGTATATCCAATGGGTCAGTAGGCTGAAGGCTCCGTGGGTAGTATCATCCAGTTTGTACTCTCCAGTCCGGCCCTCAATGAAATTGCTGTTGAACGCAGCTTTCAATACCGGTGAATAGTGGCACGCATACTCTCGATGAATGACGAATTTTTGTTCTTCGCCATTCCCTGTGACATAAAAGGTGACTACATCTCTAGGTGCGCTAGTTTCTGTGAGCTTTCGAGTCTGAATCGCGCTTACGGGACTTACGAGAAGGTAGGACGCGAATCACCTTTCTTTTGCGAGGCTTTCGATTTTCCCGATGAAGTTTGCGACTTTCTCGAGGTCGACTCGCCTCTCCCACGCTTCTCTGACGCCATTTTGAAGGTTAAAAAGAGTGATTAAGAGGAAGTTGCAGGTGTCGGTGAACGGTTGCCCTTGAGAAAATGTCGCCAGGGGAGCCAGGCAAGGTTAGCAGATTGAGACCAATGTACCGAACGCTTGAGGAATGGAAATATGCGAAAACAGAGAATGCACTTGCGGTATTCCGCAGGTGTTCCATATCCAGAGCAATGGATGTGTGTGAGGTGATGATCCTCTTTCGAAGAGGCTGACGGTGTCTGCGCAAAGAAGTCTTGATGTGACGATGGTGTTGAGCAAATACTGTCTGCGTCGCAAGTCAAAGTATATGTTTGTACCAGCGGCGAAGGGGAATAGTTTGCCGAAGCGCTAAACTTTAAGCTTAATTGAGAAGACAAGTGCATCGAAGCAGGTGAATTGGTTTGGAAGTTAAGTCGAGGGTGATCAAATGAGACGCTGGCAGCTGACACGTCAAACGAGAAGAGTCTGCAGTGAGTCTGACTGCATCTGTCCAATCAGTGTGCAAGCCATCTCATGTCAATGGTCCAGAGGAACCTGGAACAATGAAAAGAAGAAGATTTGACAGCGTTTCTCGGTTTTGAGCGCTACACATCAAGTCACTGTTTGATCTTCAGGTCCTGCTTGGGCCGGGGGCGCAACAAACAAGATCACATCATTTCTGATGCATGATTCTCATTCTTTAACATGAATTTGTTGTCCCACTTACGAAGTTTTAATCCTTCTAACTCATCTGTATGATTGAGGTTCATTTCCAAAGAACGCAGTCGCAGTAGTGCAAGGAGAGAAATCCTAAGCGAATCTCGCTTAAGAGATCTCAGGGGCAGCACGATGCTGAAACAACGACACACAGGAGGGACGGAAAATATACCGTATCATTCTTATGCTGAATTTAGGGTATCATCCGGGTTGGAAAGATACTCCATGATGACTCTTTCATGCAGAATTTAAAAGTAAACAGACGATGGAAATCATGATCCTTCAGACGGAATGCACAGCCCGAAGTGGTTGTGGCTGAGATGGGGGTGGCTTGATATCTCCCCACAACTGGAGGAAAAGGTACAGTAAGATAAACAATTGCGGGATTGAAAACTGAAATCAAACAATGATATACTTCTCATCGCAAATTGTTAGAAGACTGAAGTTGGGAAATGTTCTCGTTTACTCGACCTCTCATATTTATAGCGGATAAAAGCAAACCACTGTGCCGCAAGGCTAAGCTGTGAAGGGTTATTTCCGATACAAACCAGGCCACAAATGTTGGACCCGAACTTTTGCATACTTCGTATGAAACTAGAGCTTGTGGGGTCGGGCCGACCGAAAAATACGAGAACTGCTTTCGAAAGCGCAAATAATGTTGTATGAAGTAGGTGAAAGAGTCATACGGATACGGATCACGATGCTGGCGAGTTCGCGAGAATTGCATACGGGGCACCTGAAATATTTAAAGCTTTCTGGGGTCTTTCCCCTGGAGCTTGCATAAGGTTAATTTGATCATTTCCTGTGGCGCCTAGTTCGTTTTCCGTGCCGCACTTCTGGCGTTGGATGTCGAATTAAAATAAGACTGAGTACAAGCATCTGCGCCATGGCTGGTGCGGCGATCAGATGTGGAGACGAGAGTCAATCGGTGACTGGCTGGATATGTGCTGCAGGGCTGTATGTTGTACAAGCAGCCGAGCGGCCCAGGGATTTTAAAATATACAGTACATATTGCTGCCTTCACCGCGTCTGATTTCTCCTTCTCTCCTTATCTCAAAAATTTCACGATTTTGCCTCCTTCAAATCTCTCAGGGACCAAACCAATCATCTCCCTCTACATCAGTCGCTGAAATCCCCTCGGAAAATCCCCCTCCATCGAAATCCACATCGACCCTCCAAATCGCCAAAATGAAAGCCCAAAACCCTCCCTACAATGGAGGTCCACAAACATTCACAACAACCAACCAACCAAAATTAATGTCCATGTGGTGGCCCATGAGCATCCTATTCGCCTGGATCGCCTGCCTAATCGCCGGCGGCGCCCTAATCGGCTCCTGGATCAACAGCAGCAACTGCGTCTTCGACTCTGAGTACGATATCACGACCTGCGACGGCAAAAACGCGAGCTACTACGCCGGCCTCGCCTTCATCTGCGTCGCGATTATCCTGAAACTGGTATTTTGGATCTTGATTGTGCTTAGGTGTTATCAGAAGAGAAGAGGATATGTTGCTGTTACGACGGTTACGCATACAGGAGGCGGGGCGGGCATTCCGTTGAATGCGTATCAGCCGTATGGTGGTGCGCAGCAGGCTCCTGGGTATGCGTATGCGGATAGGCCGATACCAGCGCAGGGGCATTATGCGCCGCAGGTCGAGGTGGAGAGGAGTTGTGTGCAGTGTGGGACGAGGAATTCGGGGCAGTGGTGTGTCAAGTGCGGTGCTCAGGTGCCTATGTGAGGGGTGATAGATGAGGGGTCGAAGGCGGATGAGAAGTCGGGAGGAGTTTGGAGTTGAGGGAGGGCTGGGGAACACTTGCATGTTAGATACCATTCTACATCGCGAAGTGAGCGTTCTTATCTGTTCATTATTATTGGCATATACATACCCAAGGTGATATACTGTCATCCGAGCCCTCAGGCTTGAGCACGAAATGCATCTCCATCGTCCTGTGCTTTCGCAGCTCCTCATCTCGTCATGAAGAAATAAGCACCAACAACCATCGCAGGAACAATGAGCATCTCAATTTACCTCACGAAAGCTTCTTTGATCATACTCTTGAACGCCTGCTCTACCGCGAGCCTATCACTCGCAGGCGGAAAAGGTTCATCTGGGACTGGGACATTCAAGATCTTGCAAAGAGGTCCCCACCCCTCCTTTACATCGAAGAACAGTCTTTCCTTGTACGGCTCTCCTGATATACTCATAGTGCGCTTCCAGAAATTCTGCTTCTCATTAGCATCACGCGTCTCAACATGAGTTCAAAGCACACGACTCACTAGGCCCATCAATCATCCTCCCCGGACCAGGAGGATAAATCACCTTTCTCCTAAATCGCGCCCCGTCAGCACCTTTCTCTTCCTCATACCCCATCCTCCATCCCTCTTTTTTTCAAAGCAAGAGAAACTCACCTCTTAGTCATCCCATCAGTCCACTTCCCATACCACCTCAACGTCGGCATACTTAAAAACACCACCCTAACCCATCACGGCATCACAACCTTCATCAACTCACTCGATCTCTTCCGCCATTTCTCCGGATCCCTCGTCGTGACAATCACCTTTGCGTCTGGAAAGCCTTCGGTGAGTTCTTCGACGAACATGTAAGAGGGGGAGTCGGTGCAGGCTACGTAGCCGGCGAGGAGGTCTTTGAGGATGGTTCTGGTTGTTTCTTTGGTGTTTGAAGGGTTGAGGGCCAAGATCCATGTTTTGACGAATTCTGGCCGGTGCATTAGTCTTCATAGAAGATAGAAGATAGAAGACAAAGGAGGAGAAGGGAAGAAGGATGATGGGACGAGGAACAGAGGGAGAGGGAGAGGACTGCATTGGTATCGGCATGGTGGATGGCCTTAATTTCCTCTGCCATGATATCCGATTTCTGAGACGAGTATTGAAGATGAGCGATTGAAGAAGACTGCGTTTTGAAGGATATGAAGGATTTCCAAGGAGAGCTTGCTGAAGCTGATTACTCAATGAAATCATGAAACTTTTCCAACGTTCAAACATTATCGTGGTAAGAGAGATCACCCTACTTCTAGGAAATGTAGAGACAGCTATCTCCGCATTGTGTACCAGCGAAGGACTTGGAGACGAAAACAAGAAAAGAAAGTCACACGTGACCGAAAACATTCGTCAAATTTCCATAGAGTATGATTCCATCTCACAGAAAAGTAGATACTGAAGGGAAAGCATATACTGTAGAGATAGCTTTCCAAGTTTCAAATCATATTTTTGCTGCTCTGACTGATTGGCGATGACGCTGCCCTCTCGCACGGGCTTCTACTCCTGACCATCGCGAGAAAGGAGCAACACTTCAAAAGTGACGTGCTTTGGAACTATATATCGCTCCTGCTACATCTGAGAAGAAAGTAGGTATTGTAGGATTTTTGGTTTTCCTTGCTTTCCTCCTTCATCATCAACAAGCAAACTTAACTTGCCCATCAACATTCATTATCTGTTCGACGCGCTTGCTTATAAGGATTGAACATTTATCTCTTCTGCATTCAAACTCGTTATATTTGCATACTCCAAGTGATGCTTTTGACTGTCGGGTTTGCTGGACCTTCCTGGTTTGGGCACCCTATCATAAGGTTAAGGCTCGACCACGTCAACGTCCTAACAATGCCAGCGAATGTGTAAGTCTATACCTGCCTGCTCATTCGTGAACATCAGTCATCTCGACAGCTTCGCCGTCCATGAACAGAACAGATCGATGCCAATGACGTGTGCCACGAGAAGGGGAGCAATGGATTTTCCCGATTGCATTCAGTTCCATTGCACTCAGTTGCACCACTTGTGGCTCGAGGCTGACTTGTCGAAATTCGCAGAACAATTATCCTCGCCTCTATAATTGCTCTTTGGAACCATGAGAAATTCGACAAGGTATGTGCGAACGCCCAACAATGCTCTAGATTCTGTTTAGTTCTATTGTAAACAGCACCGCGAGGGCTCGAAGGGTCGGCAGTTGTCGTTCTTACACAAATCTTAGCAGCGGACTGACAGAAGACAGATGTTCGATGCAGACATCGACACGACGATTACTTTCGCTGCCCAACTAAATCTCCAAGGCTACATATTCGATATCCAATATCAGTGCGAGTAAGTGTGACTTTGTTTGCATGGATGTGCGGCGATCTGTGAAATCTCTAAGGACGCTCAGGGAGCGTTTGGTTCGACCATGTTTTAAGCAGAGATATGAGAAGCCTTGCTTCCTTTCCCTCGTAACGTGCTGACGAATGAAACAGATTTTAGAATCTTTGGTTCGGACGATTGTGTGTACGTTGACTAATACTAAGAATAAAGTAGCGTTGGAGTGCTGTTGGTCGATGGTGGCATGTCCGGGAATGAAGAGAGCTGAGAAGTGATGGGCGCAGGATAGGATGGTTCCAGGGTTGGGTACATCGATCATACAATCGCAAGTTTCTCCATGCCGTTCTCGATTTCGCACTGTGGCCCCCCATCTCCCATGACTTTGAATATCGCGACTGGTGCACGCTTCTTCTTTCTTGGGTCCATTCTCATCTCGACAAGGTTTTCAGTACCCTCTGGTGGTGTTGATCTTGCGGCTTTTCTCGCTGCGGAATGAGCCAGGACATTCCCCTTGATGTGTTGTTGACTCTCTGTGTTCCAATGCCCAGGAGCCCAACGAAGTTCCACTTCGATCCCGAGCTGCTTCAGGTTGTGTGCAGCCGCGACACCAGACTTCAGCAAAGAACCTCGACATGGCACAGTCTTCAAATCCCCGTCGTGATATCTCAACAAAGCTTTCAAACAGTCAAAGTAGACGACAACAATCGAAGGTCGCGCCTCTCTCATGACGGCTTCTTCCTCGGCGATCTTGATTGCCTGGGCAATTGCAGCCATCTCTGCACCCCAGGTAGGCACAGGTCGTCTGATATGATACGGCATGGTTATCCAGCGACTGAGTGCCCTTCTGTACACGATTCCAATTCCTGACTTGCCGAAGGAGCCACCACCAGCGCCGTTTGTGCATGCGTCTGTCCAGAGTACCATTCGTCCGCCATCAGTTGTTGTTTCGTTGCTGGAGTACTCAGAGCTTGCGATTGACAGTGCGGTTTCGGGGTCAAAGTCGATTGTGACTTTGCCTGGGAAGTCGGTACTGAATAGTCGATCAAGATATGCTCTGCGGCCTGGGCGACTGAGGCGTCGGCGTTCCTCTTTGGTGAGGAAGCCTGGTCGGCGGCGGGTGCGTGGTTGTGATTGTTGTGGTGATTGAGATGTTGTGCTGCCCTCGGACATCATGGTATCTTGTCCCATGATGTGAGACGTCGAATCGGTCATGTTTTGCGAGGGTTGATGTGTGTCCTGTCTCATTATGCTAGATTGGATATTCGAGACGTCTTGGGCGAAATTGGCGCGATGTTGGAGGCGAACCGCCCGTGAAGATATATCTCAAGTTGGAAATGTTGTTTGGAGGTGATGTACTAGAGTATGTTGTAGGGTTGATCGAGGACGTAAATGCAGTACGTTCCTTTTGACAATGGATTGAGATTCGGACGGATGATATGTGTACCCCGTGTTCGTCGTCTGGAATCAAATATGACTAAAAAAATGAAATAAGGACCAAAAATGACGCGCATAGGTTTCTTATCAGAAGTTCATCTATTCTCAAGGGATCATGGACTGGTAAGGAGAACTTGTACAGGTGCTTGTGTCCCAAACACGTGATCACGAAAAGATAGTTTACTCACAACATCCCCACAAAGAGCCAAAGCAACGCATAGTACGCGCGAGGGAATTTATCTCAAACTAGAAACACCTTGATCCGAAATGAAAAGTGTAATAAGCAAGAGAGAGCATCCGTGAATAGGCATGAGACAAGGAGAGATGAGGCCTCCATTTGGTGTAGTACGCTATCCTTCTACACAAGAATAAAATATTGCAACGTAGTGAGCAGCAAACAGTAGTCTCGCTTGAGATGAGATGTTACGAAGTTCCTACTGTCAGTCAGAAAAGAGATTCTTAGACTTGATACAATTGTTGATGTTGTGAGAAAACGCTTTGGGCATAGGGGATGAGTACGGGTAGCTTTTCAGGCCTCTTGCGCAGACGCGACAAAACCCAACTTTCTTCGTTCCACTCCTCCATTTTTATTTTTCTCTATACCTGCTACTCACAAAGTCATAATTCGCGAAGGCAGAGTGTCTTCTCATTATCCATCCTCTTCCGCTAATCTTACTTCCTCTAGAAAAAGCAAAGCGAGTTCAAGCCATTTCGTCACGGAGGAATGCATGCTCGAGTCGGAGTCGGCATTTCGATTCGAGCGTCCCTATTCCAGCTACAGTCACACGAATAGAGCAAGCGCAATACCTCGATGTTATCGAACCATCAAGAGCAGCATGGAGCGGATGAATGTAGTTCATTCTCAGCTCGAACGGAGTTTTTTAAATGCTTAGACAATACCAGCAAGCGTCACAATGTCGAGCAATTCATTAGACAAGTTCGATAATGTCCCATTCTCGAGTATCAAGCTTCAAGAAGACCCCCTTGATTTCTTCAGATTTATTCCTTAGCTTCTGGATTCTATAGCACTCTGCCAAGTTTATCACTCCAAACGTAGCAAGGTAATCAGGGATACCCGCTCATATGGCTCCCTCCAAGATAATCGATCCCATCTTCACCTTCAAACAGACTTGTATCAAGATCAAAAGGCACTCCAACGCCACCAAGCACCACCTCCTCCGTCGTCGATACCATCTTACCCTTCGCAACATCACTCGGCCTAGTCTCCCCACGAAAAGGCTGCGAGATCACCTCCTCCGGTGACCCTTCCTCCATCTGCTCCACGATCCGGACTAGCGGGCTCACGAAAGTGATCCATTCAGAATCCTCCGTCCCTTCTCCAACTCTAACCCTAACCCCCATACTAGCTACGCTTTGCGCGAGGTTCGAAAAGGTGGTGTTTTCTTGCAGAGCAGAGAGTCCGAAGCCTTCGAGATCGAGTTGGATGAGGTAGGATTCGGCCAAGGGATTAGTGTCGCGAATTGCGACGAGAGCGGAGAGGAGGAAGAGGTGGGTGGAGTGGATGTCTTCGTTGTGAGGCGAGTGTTTGGAGATTTTGGCGAAAATGCGGGTGGCAACGTAGAGGGAGAAGGGGGTATATACGTTCAACTGTCAGCATCAGCAAGTTTCACATCCCAAATTCCGAACACTATCGACTGCCGCGATAGATTGGGGTGGCGGGCGGGGAGTGATACCATCGACAAATCCAAATGCGCGACCCTCTTCATAATACTAGCAACCTGCATTGCAGCCGCTAAACACCGCTCCTTACTCTCCTCCACCACCGTTCCCCCTCCATCAGTTCCTTTCTCAGCTTTGAAAATAGCAGCTTGATGCAAACAGATGACTGCGGATTGCAGACTCATATTTAGGAAAATGGTGTTGGGATTGGAGGAGCCCGTCGGGAGTCGGAGGTGCGCAGGGAGATACAGGGACATGTTGAGTAATGTGTTGTCGATGCTGCGATGGATACGCCAGAATTCGTCGTCGGCTGAGGAGATGGTGGGACGGTGGAGGTGCTGGAATACTCGGCCTACGAGAGAGGCGACCACGACACAACCTGCAAAAGGAGAGAGCAAGGATGCGTGTGCTGGACTCATAGCTTCGGCGAGTGATATGGATGGTGTTTCGAGGCCGAGGCCGAGAGCGAAAGCTTCATCTGAGCATGGGAGATTGGTTACTATCTTCATTTTTGATCAGCTTCCATGCTCTCATTTGGGTTGAAGCGTTGAGGGACAACAAACATCTCGCTCATCAACAATTAGCGGCCAACCCGTACCCACGGCAGCAAAGCGATCCATACAAAACGCCATCCAAAAAGCCCTTCTTCTTTCCTCTTTTTCCTCGTGGCTTTCAACTCCCCTCAGCGTCCTCTTTACCTCCAGTCCTCCTTGGCCATCGAGTCTATGCAGTCCTAGCATCTGAGCGATGCGCACCGCTCGACCGGTTGTCATCCATGCGTTTGGGAACAGCATATTTTTGAACTCGTACAGGGCTATGAGAATCCAAGCTTGTACGTGGTGGATATTGATGTACTGCTTCCGATTTGTCGCAGACACCTCGCATTGGTTGGCATACTTGAGAGCTAGGGTGTGGAAGTCTGAGTGGAGAAAGTGGTAAGAAGGTGTGATGCATGCTGCATGTGCGAATATGGCGTAGCGGAGAGAGGGCGGAGGTTTGGGGGCGGAAAAGCGGGGTTGGTGGACAATAGGGGCGGAGGGGTGAATTTTGGTGAAGTATATTTGGGTACTGGACGGGTCAGTAAGAACTTGCGGGTATGAGAGAGGAAAGATGGGGTGTACAGCTCGTCGATGGCCTCTTGAGTGGGAAGTGGCTCCTCGACCCCAAGCTCGATCATGGCCCAAAGCGACTCGTCCCCCGGTGGATCTGGTTGCAGTCCTATCTGACTAGGGGAGAAGGACATGAGATCGAAACACTGAGGAAAGTTCTCTCTTTCTTCGATGCTGGTCATGAGCGATTCTTCCATTTGCAGAGGTATCTGCATCCTCAAGTCTTGGAGGAAAGCATCATTTCCAACATCTAGTCGTTGCCCTTCACTAGTTTCTCCTCCACCAGCCTCATATTTCTTCAATAATTCTTCGACTTGAGCTAGTCTTGTCTCAAGTCCTTTCACATATCCACGCTTGGGACCACTTCTCCTTCGACTTTCATTGTACACACACTCGTGATTAAGTCTCGTACATCTCCCGCACGAAGGTGTCTCTCCATCGCAGCGCAATTTTTGTCGACGACACACCAAGCAGGCATTCTTCTGGAGGTGTGGGGTCTTTGAGCTTGAGTCTTGAACTGGACCATCATGAAGTATGTCTGGAGGAGGCTGTACTTGACCAAGGAGTGGGGTCTCTAAGCGCCCCGTTGAAGCGGATGAGGCTTGGTCATTGACTTTCGAGGACATTGTTCCTGCTTTCTCGGGGTTCCTATTGATATAGGCGCAGTGCTTCGACGAGACTTGGCAATGTCACTTGGCATTGTTCAAGCCCAAGGAATGAATCGCGGTAGCACACGTCGTTGATCATTTTTCAGCTGTCCAATAATGTGGTGTTTGTCTCTATTCCCAGGCGTAGGGGTGGCTTGCTGTCCCGTCCTTTTTCCATATTGTGGCGTTTGAGGTCCAAGGAGGTTGGATGAAGATTCAAGGCTGCATGACACGACACGAGCCACGAGTGAAGAAAGATTGTTGATGAAAAGAAATTGAGTGGACGAGGCAGGAGCGCACACGTGATTCAGGTATGAGCCCAACCGCAATACTGATGCGGATGAGCACTTATTTTGGGTTTGTAGAGAAAGTAAAGAATTGGAAGAAAAATAAGTCAGAAGGCTGAGAGGATAAATGTGCATCCTACAAAATATCTAGATGCACGTGATAAGTATACCTTGCCGTTTTGGAAGTCTTGGCAGACGCGTCCTCTTCAGTCAACTCTCTCTTTGCAGACATCATCACCACAGCTGAACAACAATTGCTTCAAACAACTCTTCCCACAGACTGAACCATCACAAAACCGCATTACGGAACCGTTTTATCAGATCGAGGACCGTATAGACCGATTTCTAGAGCTTGGAACCATGGCCAGATCAGCCATAGGATTCCGGAACGTGGGAATCCAGCCTGACTGTGATCAACGTATGTCGATTGACCAAGCAACATACGAGCTCGATGTCCGAATGACGGTCCTGAAATAAATTTTCGTCTCCAAGAATTGTATCGACTTCAGCAGCTCCATTCATGTTCTCGCATCGCTCCGCTCTCGTTCGAGCTCGATATCCAATCGGGGGCCATGGCAGCCTTCCATCCCACCCATCTCTATACGCAAACCATCTGATAATCCTCCTCTGATTGCCGATCCCATGTCTGCTATACACAGGGCCTCAAACGAATATACCTGGCAACTTGAAGCGAGGATATCGGCGGCATATACAAGGGTCAAGACTTGCTCATAGACCGCTAGCACGCGCAAACAAGAATATCTTATCTGCTGCGATGGCTGCCACTTCTGCAGACTTCGGACGAGGAGGAGATCGTCCGATGTCGATAGCTGCATCGACCTTCCGGATGCTATATGCCATACTTTGGTTCCTAGAGTTAGATCTCTTCCTCAAACAGCAGCTGCGAAGGACGTGGTGGATCGAGAGAGAACGCAGGCGATGGTGTCTAGGCCTTTATCTGACTTCGTGACTTCTCAGATGCCACCTGCGGTGAATTGAAGGGTGTTGTCACAGTCCAGATTAGGCAGGTGTAAAGAATGTGATGACTCGCTCTTAGCACATCCGGCATACACATTGGTTGATATCTTGGACGGCAGACGGAAAAAAACATGGCGGATTGCGCAAGATGCGAGGCACATCTCGAGGTAGATGCAGGTGCCAAGAGCTCTGACAAGATTATGTTTGTGGAGCCGGCGCATGTTCCCAAATAAGATGCTCAGATTTGGACAATCCCCGCTACCAACTCCTCCGGCAGATTTTATCCAAACAACTTAAGATGAAATTGAATATATTCCACGTTGCGGGCGAGATTGGCGAATATTGAGGGCAAGATCGGTATAGCGACGATATATTAAGGCACAGCCAGTGCGGCAGAAGATTCGAGAGAGTTTCTTACATTCCCCTAGTCGATGCCCTTATCTCAATCCCGATAGCGATCGGTACCGTAGCTCCGGCATATCAAACACTCTCGGGCGCTAGTTCCTCATTCGCTTAGCAAACCCTCTTATCAGCCACATTCAAGCGAGGAATTCAGGGGGGGGTGCGGGGACGCAGAGGGAACAGGAAGCTTGTCCACCACAACGCCAAATACCCACCAATAAAATCCCGATGGGAAAGGTAACTTGCATTAATTATGCCCCTCCTTGAATATACAATGGTGGGGTAACATGATATTGAACGGCTTTCTCATTACGTTTGTGTCTTTCACCGGCATTCCAAGTCAGCTTGCTCCAATGTCTTTGAATGAGGAAGAGGCGCTCTTAAGTCGCGTGGGCATTATAAGTGTAACGCCGACATGGGGGATGAGGCTCTTTCGGAACTTGCCAAGGACCTCTCAACCCAGTTCATACAACTGCGCATTATGTGATCCATGCTCTGATGGGCGAATGCGGCTAGGTTCGAGTTGCAATCAGAGAGGATCAGGTGGAGAAGTGATCGTCAACCTTATCTGAGGCCTTTTCGGATGCTATCTCAGAATTAGGAATGTGATCTTCACTCAGCAAGTATTCTAGAAAAGCACACGGCCAATCACGCTTCTAAGGCGGACTTTCATCTGAAAGACGAAGGTCTTACTTATTCTTGCCTCACGCTTCCTCCTTCCTCTCTCCGGCTGTGTCTCCGTACATTACAGGATCTAGTAGAGGGTCACCGCATAGGGAGAGGACGTGGACAGGTCCCGCCACTCAAACCCTGTCCTTGATGTGCCTGCAGAAAGCTAAACTAGACGTTCTAGAATGCAGGTTGAGGATAATCGCTGTCCTATACTATTACGGAAGGTAGCTATATCGCAATCATGAACTTGGTTGAGATGGCAGCGCCTTTGTCGTGTATAAGTACGCCAAGGACGCCTCTAAGTCTTGGTCTTCCTTCCTCAGCCTACTCAGCCAAGCTCAATTCCAGACATCTCAGCTACCTCTTCTGCCAAGCAGTCACTACTTGTTCTTTACTCCAGTCAAAATGAAGTTCCTCACTCTGGCATCTGCCGCCCTTCTTGCTAGTAGCGCAGCTGCCGCTCCAGGCACCGCGCTTCGACGGGAACGCAACCGTCTACGCGCTGCTGGCATTCGCAAGGGCAACCCCATGATTAAGTCCGAAGGCCCAGCCGGCATTGCAGCAGCCAACAGTAAGTAACTTACGCCTCCATTCCTTCTGCTTGACAATTCTGGGTTGGGACTTGAGCCCAAGAATCCCATTTCTCGGACCTTTTTAACCGAACATATGCTAATTCGCTACAGTCTCAAATGTCGATTACAGCTCCAACTGGGCTGGTGCTGTCCTCGTCGGCACCGGCTACACGTCTGTAACCGCCTCCTTTGTCGTCCCAACTCCCTCAACCACTGGCTCCGGCTCTGCCTGGGTTGGTATTGACGGTGACACTTGTGACACCGCCATCTTGCAAACGGGCATCGACTGGACCAAATCCGGCTCCTCCATCACCTACGACGCCTGGTATGAATGGTATCCCGACTACGCCTACGATTTCTCCGGCATCACTCTCGCTGCTGGCGACACCGTCACAGTCACCGTTACCGCATCCTCTCTTACTGCCGGAACAGCAGTCATTGAGAACGTCACGACTGGCAAGACTGTCACTCACACTTTTACGGGAGGCGTGGATGGCGATCTTTGTGAGTATAATGCTGAGTGGATTGTGGAGGATTTTGAGGAGAATGGATCTCTTGTGACCTTCGCCGATTTTGGATCTGTTGAGTTTACGGGGTGCTCGGCGACTACTTCATCGGGAACTGTTGGGACAACTGGTGCTACGATTATTGATCTTGAGCAAAACAGCAAGGTTCTTACGTCCTGCTCGGTTCCCAGCTCAAGCGAGGTTCTCTGCACTTACGTCTAAGTGGTTGTGCTTGTGCGACGGGCCGGTTGTGGTTTTGTAGTTTTAGCTGATGGTTGAGGTCTGAGGTCTGGAAAAAGGAGGGCTTGGGGAGATGACTTGGCTGAGATTCGAGAAGTTGTGGCTTGGTGTATTTTCTGATTATGCAATTATGATTGCACTTTTTTAACCAAAGGATGATTGTTTTGCTGCGCTTGAAAATTTGACTTCCAGCTTTAACCTTTGATTTCCATGCTGCTCGACTCTTGATCGGTTCTTCAAGCCCGGCTCCCCCATTTTGAATGTACCGGGTACACATGTACACTTGCGGCGTTGTCGGGACTTTGCTCTTGGATCTCCCTTTGGTCCTTTTCTTCTGTGTCAGTTTCTTCGACCTCGTCATCTTCCTCATTGTCAACCTCCTCAGTCGCATCACCAACCTTCTCACTCATCTTACCCTTTTCAATAAGTGATAGCGTGGGCAATTAGTCCAGAAGGTACGAGCATGCTTTGGACCGGGGGATTGGCGGGTAGTGGGCAAAGATGCAGAAATCTTGAATGCAGAAGGCTCGAGTGGGCGGATGGTATCATAGTATTGTATTTAATACTTTTCGGGTTCTTCTTCTGGCTTTCTTATAGTTTCCAAAACGGTTCAATCTTGGTATATTGGGAGGTGCACGTGCTTTTGGTTTTAAAGGGTGGGATTCACTTTCGTTCCGCGTTGGTTTGAAATTGTTGCCATACACGAGTGACTGCATTGCGAGCCCTGATGGGGTACTTGGCAGCGACCTTTGATATCTGCCAAATGGGTGGTGCAGAACGGTAATCGCGAAGCAGAAAGTGGTTAGCTTGGCAGGAAGGAAGAAAAAAGTATAGCACTCTATTCATCAATTGTCTTCAGTCCTGTGTTATAGCCACAAGGGCAGTTCTCCATTTCACAATCCTCTGTCCAACAAACTATCTCCCGCTCGAAGACGTTCTACGCTACTCGCACAATTTCTACTCCTCCCTTCAGGACCTCGACCCTCATGCTCTCACGAGTCTTCCGTTCTGCCTCTCCCACCCCGGATACTCCGCCCTCTCCACCTCCTTCAATCCAGACTTCTTCATACTCCAGTTCATCTTCTTCTGGTGGTACATCATGCCTCGGGTGGATTTGCTCTTCGTGACTGCTTTGTTGTAGGTTCGGTAGCTGTGCTCCTAGGCGGAGGCTAGGGTGAAGGCTCCGTTCGTGGGGTGGGATGTGCTGGAAAGGAGTTAGTACTTTGTCCTAGAACGGAGAAGGGGTTGATAGAGGAGAAGAAGAGCGGAGCGGAGAGGCATAGGATGGATAGAAGGTAGAGAGGGATGAGTAGGGATGGGGCGGGGAGGAAAACTCACATGTGGTGGAGCTGGGGCTTCGGCTTGACCTTGAATCTGACAGTACCCTGGATGCCGCCGAGCTCATCTATTTGGATTTCCAAGTTGGGGTTTCAATTTTGCTCTGCCTTTCGTCTGGTTCGGCGATTGAGAGGGAGGGTGGAGACGCGGGGGCGGAGGTTGTACTTGTTTGGTGCCGTCATGTTGGGTGTGATAGTGGAGTGGAGTGGCAGGAAGATGTGGGGAGAACCCGTGTTTGTGATGAGTATTCTGGCCAGCAGAATGATTGAATGGAGTTGGGATTGTGTTGAATCGAACTTATGTGTGGTGTGATACGTGGTAGTAGAGTGTGGTAGGACGGGGAGGAGAAAGGGAGAAGTGGAAGACTTGAGGAATTATATACTAAGATTTCATCGGAGCGTGTGGAACCTGAGGGGAGCACAGTAGCTTAGGGAGAAGCAAGACTTGTCATTGTCAAAATATCTGAGCATCGAGGCACAATGGGAAAGATCCCCGCAAAAAGGATGCTAAGCGAGAAAGCCTCGAGTGAATTCACCACACTTTTACTTCGCTCGAAACCCAATGTTAGAGACCAAAATCCGCTTTAAGTGAGTACAGAAAAGCTCTAAAATCAAGTAGTTTTAATATTTACAAATTCAAGAGCGAATGAATTTGGTTTTGAGAGTAGAATTTTCACGCGATGGCTGCCACCTTTCGCCGTTATAATGTCAGAGTTGGTGCCCCTTTCTCTCGCATTCGTGACTGCGCAAAAGAACCCAAAAGATTTGGATCAGCCCATCAAAATCTCCAATCCAGCCCAAGCCTATGGAACATTGAATCTTTCTCGTGTATATATAAGTGAGAGAGGAGGCAACGAAATCAGGGGAGACAGTATTAAGACTCGCTTAGAATATAGCAGGAAAGCGCAATCATTCAGAATATTTTGTCAGCCCAACAGTAAAGAAAATCACGCCTGAATTTCTGCTAGCCTAAAAACGTTCCAGTTGTTGATTCGATACTTCTTTGTGCCAAACACCCCCCCGCAACGCTAGCAAACACTTTCTATCCACCGGCGCCACACCCACTTTCACTTTCGCCTAGCCACAAGCAATTTTTCTTCCAACCAACAAGACAGTACCGGGATTTGCAAATCATCAGCAGATCTTACTATCATGGCGCAAATCCTCGATATCCGAAATTTAGCCATCGATAACACCACGGAAGCAAGCAAGCAAGCCCCTATTCACTTTGCGCGTTCTGCTACCTAAGATCAGAGAACAGATCTTCCAGCAATGCAACATCGTCACCAACACTAAGAGAGTGAACAAGAGCCCAAATATCGTGAGAGCTTTACGCGGTGAGCCAGATCTCTATCAAGAGGCGCTGCGCTGCTACTACCAACTCAACGTCTTCTTTCTCGAAAAGCGCAGCCTCTCGATCTGGACCCGACTCTCAAGCCAGCCGCATACTCTGGAACAAATCAGAAAGATTTGCATATCGTAAGCCAGAATCAGAATCTATCGAGGCATTCAAGAAGCTAACGAGTTATCAGAGGCTTCAGCTTACGAAGAAAGTCGAATGACCTGAAACGAATCTTTATGTAATGCAAAAGAATTAGCGTGGGGAAATGTATTCTGTTGCCGTCTGATGGAGGAGATCTTCATCGTTGGACAAAAGACATCTTTGCATTGTTTCCAGCTATGAGAAGCTTGAGTGTGTACATCTCAACTTCCGATTTGGTTGGGGATAGAATTGTGGATTTGACTGAGCAGTCTCTGCGGGATGAGATGGAGGAGATCAGTAGGCAACTTGGGGTTGAGAAAAGGATGCGGGAAGTGAGAACGGATGGTCGTGAGATTTGGTTATGGGAGAATTGTGGAGGCTGCTCTTTCACTTGAGTAGAAATTGGGGGAGCGGGGCACGGGGTTTAGAACATTGAGCTTTTCGTAGAATCACGAGCAGTGGGTACCAGGTGTGCTTGTAAAGATATTATAGATAGGGATCGCTGCCAGAACATGAACTTTGGCATTGTGGTGGGACTATATGCTCTCTCTTCAAAAATCCTTGTAAATAGCTAGTTTCGAGGGCAGTGCTGGTCACGTGTCTTCTAGTACATAAGGAGCTTTCGCTCACCATAGACTAATCAACAACCCTTTCTACTTCTACTCTGACTGATTGATTGATTGATTTACGGATTACGGATTACTTCGGATGAGTCTAGCCCACTGGCTAAGACGAACTGACCTACGGTTGGGCCTTTTTGCTTTGTGCTCCATTGCCCTTCTACAGCATCTAAACTGGTTTCCTAGAGCGAAACTCGGGCGCGGTGTGGCGAGGTCTACGAATATTGTTCCAACACTGGAGGGGCATTCATACTTGGAAACCGCCTTACAAGGTAGCGTTCGATAGAGGTTCAAAATTCAAAGACTCAATCCCAGCTACCGTGTCCTCTAAATGAGTTCTGTTAGATATACCCGACTTCGTGGTACTTCGGCAGGTCGCTTCGGCTGAACGCCTCAAGCTGATATCTTTGGGAGGGGCAAAGCAATCAATCCTTCGACTCATTCAACTTCGAATACTCAGGATGATCACATGAAGGGATCTCAAGGATTCTCTCGGCTTGCCCCGCCCGCTAGCCACTTACCGAGAGCACTGTGGTGGCAGCCTCGACCTTCCGAAGTACTTAATGACAACCTCAAAGTCATCCATTTCCAGACTCGATCACCTCAGAAATCCGTCGCAAAATGCAATCCCCTATCCAACATCATCAACACCTAGAACTTGCGCAGCAGTCCAGCTTCACCCTGCCAAAGTCCACACCAACAAAAGCATCCCACGATGCTTCTTCAGCCCAAGTTATTGGCTTCGGTCGCGGAGCGCCTGTCGACGGCGACGGCGGGGATATGAAAGAGGGCCGTATATCACGAGGTAAGAACGAACACTTGATTATACCACAGTACGGTGCTAAAAGGTTGAAGTTGAACAACAGAGCCTATTGATGACGAAGCTACCCTCAGAACTTCACCGCGAAGTCTTCGATCTCTTAGGTCCCGCTAGTCAACGACTTCTTGGCGCGACTTGCTCCTCGCTGTACAGGATGTACAAAGAGCATTACTACGAGAAGGATATCGTCGTCAGTTTTGGCAACGACAATCTTATCGGTGCTAGCGGCACGACTCAATACCGCGACATTCTAGCTCAATGGCTAATTCCAACTTCTTTCAATGTTTCTCGGTGGGACCGTTGTTACTACTATGGCCAGTTATGGAACAAGATGTATGCCAACTGCTCGAAGAAGGCGAAGTACAACGGGACCCCATACTTGTATATGGAAGAGGAGCGCGTGAAGTCCGGAAAGGGATTCTTGAAGTTCTGAGGAGGGCAGTCGACTTTTGTCGCCGTGCATCTTGCGTACTGGATGTACAGGAGGACAAAGAATACTCGCGGCCAGCTCTGGGAAGGCAAGCACAGCCTTTGAAATCATCCCGCAATAAAATGTATTGCAACTTGGAATACTCGTGATCATATCATCTGTGAATTTGAAGGACTGTCTCGGAGTTCGTTCTGCCCAACTCACTAGTCTTTTTCGGCCAGTGCGGAAGTGACAGCCTTGAGGCACTGCCTTCTGCTGTAATTTTTAATGCCGCACGCTTTTCCGTCTTGATTGAAATCATCACGAAATGCAGCCAACACAGTCTCAAACCAACATGTCAAAGACAATTTCGACAAGTAGCTTCGGGCTATCTGGCGCAGGAAGATTTAAAGGGGATCATAACCCACAAGCTACTGATGTTGACGAGGCAAAGAAGAACAGCGTTCTAGCACGAGGCACGCCATCCTGCTATTCATTCGCATACACTCTAACACTACTACAGTTGAGCGAAAGAGCATTCTAGTTACGAAACTCCCCTCAGAGCTTCATCGTGAAGTCTTTGATCTACTGGGTCCCGCTGGACGACGCCTCTTCGGCTCTACTTGTTCGCGCAAAATACGCGCTTACCATCAGGGGCAGGATTCGTCAAATTGCGAGAACTTGTTTGGCGGTATCTGCAAGCAGTAAACAATATGTTGGAGAAGCTAAGAAACACTTGCGTATTTCGTAGGAATTTCCAGTGCGGTAAGCTGCATCTAGCTTTGAGCAATCAGATCAGAAAAGGTATTACAACTTTGAGTATTCGTGATTACATTGTCCAAGCCCTTCTGAACTCTTTCCTCGTGTCTCGACCACTTTCGCCAGCGCAGAGATGATGCCTTCGAGGCACTGCCATATAGTTGCATCCTCTCCCCACCTTACTTGCCCAATAGCATCACAGGCACGAATGGTGTCTATCACAACGAAGGAAATATTGACTGAATTTCTCGATTTACCTTGCCCAGAGGAAGTCGAAGATGGACGTACACGGAGTTGCTGATAGCAATAATGTGAACCCCGCCATAGCCGGCCAATCAAGAGGTACAAAAGCTTCCTGATCATTTGAAAACATTACTAACAAATGCAAGTTGTACAAATTAGTTATTTAGCCGAATTCCTTACGATCTCTACCGCAACATCTTTGACCTCCTAGGACCGACTGGACACGCATTCTCGGCGCCACCTGCTCAACTCTTTACACACTCTACAAGCAGCACTACTACGAATAAGACATCATTGTGAGCTTTGTCGGAGATTGATTTCAAGCCTCCTTCAAAGAAACAAACGGACTTAACCTAAATAGTTGCCCTTCGTCGATGAGTAGATTCTCTAGGCAATACTTTGATATTATTGCTCATTGACTTCTTCCATCACAGAACTCTCCTTCTAATCCCAGTGGGTGGTGTCACTGGGCGTGGTCTATTCATCTGGAGGAATAGCCGAATCATACTTTTCTGCTGCAGCTAATTAGACACCCCGTTCTAGATCACTTGGGCTGGGAGAAGGAGAATAAGCTTTGGTGCGATGAGGCTCGGGCAAAGAAGGAAAAGTTGCGCGTGCGTTCTGGCAAGGGCTTTATGAAGTATTGAGAGAAGCTGAGTTTGCGGATAGCTTGCGAGCAAGGCAGCGGACAGAAACCACACTAGATGTTCCCAGCATCACGGGAAATCGAGTATCAACGGGTGGAGTAATTAGACAGAAAAAAATGCATTACAACTTTGCAGCACTCTTCTTCATCTCCTCCCAATCCTCACCCTCGATACTATCCACCTTATCCTTCAGCACTTTCTCAACAGCAGCACCCACCTCCTCATCCCCACCCAACAAATCGAACCACCCACTCACCCCATCCTTCTCCAATAGCCTCACCCCCACCTCCGCAACATCAGCCCTCGACGCCCCTCCCCTCGCCTTCGTCTTGCCTAGACTAATCTTCCCCGTCTCAGCATCATCAGTCAACATCCCAGGCCTCAAACTAATCCACCCAAACCCATCCTTTCCCTCCCTCTCCTTCCCCTCAACAGCAAGCACATCATCCGCCGCCAGCTTCGCCTTGTAATATGCCGGCATGACCTCCGTATTTACCTTCTGCACCAACGCATATCCATCATCATCCCACCACCCCGCCTTCCCCCTCCTACTCGACAGTGCCGACACTACCAAAAACCTCTTCACGCCCTGAGTATTTATTCCCGCTCGAATAAAATGTATGCAAGCATCTCGATCAATCGCATTCGTTCTATCAGGGCCGCCTTTCCCTCCAGCACCGGCGGACCAGACAATTGTGTCGGGGGAGACTTTGTCGATTATTTTTTGGGCGTCGGATTGCGATTTCACATCTTCGATGGATTCGATCAGGACGGAGATTTTGCCAGGTCCCTTCGAGCCGGCGGAGATGATCTCGGGTTTCTGGTCTGGGTTTCTGATAACTGAGGTGACGTTCCAGCTTCGAGAGACGAGTTTCGGCGTCATGAGGAGGGAGACTTTGCCGTGGCCGCCGAGGAGGAGGATATTTTTTGGAGGCATGATGATTTTCGTGGGGTACTTGGAGGTGATTGTGAGGTATCTGCGTGGTAAGTTGTTCTCTTGTGAGGAAGTTGATGAAGTGGAGAGAAGAGGAGCTGGTGAGGGGAAGACGAGAGGAGAAAGAAGCTTTATAAGTAGAGGTGGGGAGCTCTGCTGATGATGCAACAACGTATGACCTCAGCCAAGTTCTGCAAGCAATTATGCCGTGCCTCGAGGAATATAGCACATACAATCGGAAATGATTATTTACACAAACGCTTACATCTTTGATAATTGTACCGTATGATCGAGTTTGTATGTTCTTTATCAGACAGATGAAGTTTGCAAGACCCCGCAATGACGGAGAATTGTGGCGCACGGCTGTGGCTGGCATCGTGGCTGGTGTCTCGCCCTAAAGATAGCTTCATTTTCTTGCTAGAAACTTTCCCTTTGCGTCGCTGCATCCTTCCTCCTTCCAACCAACAACGACGCCGCGTACAGGTTGCAGAACGCGCAAATTGTATGCTAAGATCCATCACAATAGACCATACGACCAAATTACGATCTACGGTCTCTTCTGGGCTTCGCAAAGCAGAGGCTTTCACGAGCTGAATTCCTTCCATTGGACATTTGAATATTTGCCATCGGCCTACCCATTGACTTCACCACAGCACTTGTACAATAGCACTCTTCAGTAGCACTAGAAGATTCAGTTTTTCAACCTATTGATTGACAGGCACTCTTGCAACGGCTCATCCTAGGTAAGCTACATTCTCCTTCTCGAAACCCTTGCTAGAACCTTGTATGATGAGCAAACATAGAATCTCGTTAACCTGAACATTTCTTGTTGATACTTCTAATCCATAATTACTCCTGATCTTGGTTTCTTGAGCATTCTTATCTTGTTCTTCGCTCCTCGACCAGTCTGCTAACTTGGCTCCAGAATAACAAAAGCCTCTCATTCCAACATCCGCACCCGATTTATGCAGCCCATTCTTCGACTGCTGTAATCAGGAATACCTATACTCGAGCAGGCGGACGCTGCAGGCTATGCACAGAACAAGGACGTTTGCAGAACAACTTTTGGTTCTCCACTCAAAAATCAAGGGATTTGTCTTGGACTCGGGCCACAATGCCTTCCTTTATGATCCTTTTAGCATTCTCTTCTACCAGAACAATCATACACAATACAAACACTCTCGTCTCTACTTCTATGACCTCTTCGCCACCATCAGTGACTTCAACCTTCGATGTTCAGCTTCTCGAAGCCTCCAATTGGCAGGCTAGGTACTGCTTGCTCCATGCACTAAAACCTCACGATGTCTACGCTGTCGCGCAAACTCTTCGTCGAATTGAGATCGAGCGTATGGCGAGGGCAACTGCGAGCCTAATTAGTCCCTTCGCCAGTCAGTTCCTTTGTATTCTTCAGTCCTAGCCAAGTGGCTCCGGTATCATCAGTTCTAGCTGCGGGAAGGCCCGTTCTGGGGTTGTCGATTTGTAGAATTGAAGAGTCGGAATATTAGTGGCGTGCCTACAGTGCTATATCAGGTGAGCGAATGCGAGAGTACCCTTGTAACTGCAGAGGAGCAACCCTTCCGTTGGGCAAGCAGCACTTGTCTCCTCTCATTGGCTTCACCGGCAGGTTAAAGTTTACTTCCCTCTAAGTTTGCTTATTCGGCGGGGACGAGTATGCATGCAGGTCCAAACTTCGTTACAATACTCACTGGTACAGCTTTCAGTGCTGAGAGACTTGCTGCACTCTCTTCATCTTGACTTTCCAAACCCAAGAGCTACACGCGAATTCAAGTCAACACCTTCAATAATGCTGTGTCTCTACGCAAGCTTAGCGTTTGCCTTCACTACCCAAGTGGTCGCCAATTCCTCCAAGCAACGGCTCTTTTCTAGCGCCTTTGCGATTCCAGGAAATGCTTCCTACGACTATATTGCTACGTCCAATTCCTCGCGTTGAGTTGTCGTTACCACTACTGAGGATCACACAGTCGTTGGAGGCGGTACAGCAGGTTTGGCGATCGCGTCGCGACTTGCAGAAACATTCTCCGTTGCTGTCATCGAGGCCGGAGGTTTCTACGAGGTAGAGAATGGAAATAACAGCGTTGTTCCTTGGTATGCTCTGACAACGCCCGTTCTCTCAGTCTCGGAATCGTATTCCAGACAGCCATTGGTGGACTGGGATCTGGTCTCGGTGCCACAAACCGCAGCTGGCAATCGTCGTATTCATTATGCCCGAGGAAAGACCCTAGGAGGCTGTTCAGCTATCAATAGTATGGGCTACCACCGCCCTACTGTTGGATCTTTCCAATACTGGGCTGATCTTGTTGGAGATCAAAGTTATACGTGGCCAAACGTCCTTCCGTTCTTCAAAAAGTCTACTCACCTTACGCTACCTAACGTCCAGAAACGCAATGTTCAGAACGTCACTGTTCCCTATGACCCTACCGCGTTTGACAACTCGCTCGATGGACCTATTCAAGTATCTTGGGGAAACTGGATCGATATAACAGGAACTTGGCTTGCACTCGCAATACAATCAATTGGTCTCCCGCTAGGTCCGACAGGGTTTAGTAGCGGTATTCTTTCCGGTTTCAGTGGCTGGGTTACTGCTGAAATCCGGGCAGAAGATGCGACACGATCTTCTTCAGATATATATCTACGACAAGCCATTAAGAATACCCAAATAGCTGTTTACACGCATACACAAGCTATGAAAATTCTGTTTGATCAGGGCAACCTAAGGAAAGCGAATGCTGTCTTGGTCTCAACAGCGGGGCTTGAATACACCGTTTCGGCAACGAAGGAGATTATCGTATCTACTGGGGTGTTCCATTCTCCTCAATTACTCATGGTTTCTGGTAAGTTTAAAGATTACCGCCCCGATTATTATCTCGTTAACAATGACAGGAATCGGACCCAAAGCAACGCTCGACGCTCACAACATCCCCGTGATAGCCGACCTCCCAGGCGTAGGACAAAATCTCCGGGATCAAATCTTCTTCGATGTCCTCAGCGGCGTCAACACCCCCACTACTGGCACTCTCATCGCCGACCCTACACAATCCGCGAACATTCTCTCACAATACCTCAACAATGCTTCTGGCCCCTGGAGCTCTGCAGGTGGCTTCATCACATTCGAAAAGATTCCCCCAGCCCAACGAAACTTCACAAAACGAACGACCTCTTTGCTGAACACTCTTCCTTCAGACTGGCCAGAGATAGAATACATCGTCCTCGCATTCCCTAACGTCCCCGGCGCAAACGCCAGCACAGTCGGAGCCGTCTCCGCCACAATCCAAGCCCCCTTCTCTCGCGGCAACGTCACAATCTCCAGTTCCAGCATGTCTAACCCCCCTGTCATAAACATGGGCTGGCTCACCGACCCGGCTGATTGTGAGCTCCTTGTCGCAGCATTCAAACGCTGTCGTCAAGCATGGGCCAGCCCCGCCATCTCATCTATCAAAGTAGGGCCCGAGATCGCTCTTGGTGAAGCTGTACAGTCAGATGCGGATATTCTGGCTTGGATTAGAACGCAGGTTGTACAAATTTGGCATCCGAGTTCGACGTGTAAAATGGGGAAGAGCTTGAAGGAGGATGGGATGGCGGTTGTGGATTCCCATGCCAGGGTGTTTGGAGTGCAAGGGTTCAGGGTCGTAGATTTAAGTGTAGTGCCTTTTACGCCGCCAGGACATCCGAGTGCGACGGTGTATATGCTTGCTGAGAAGATTGCGGACGTGATTAAGAAGGGCGGCTGATTTAGATGATGAAGTTCATGTCACGCTCTTCTCTCATTTCCCTAATAGCGTCTATGAGCCTAGTCAGCGAAGTAGAACGTTATGCTCTGAGAGTCCGAGAGCCAAGATTAGATTGAGACGTACCCGAGGTCGGAAGGTCTTTTGTATAGTCTGACCGTATCTCGAGGAGGGTGTCTGAGTAGAATACCCCCTTCAAGAGATCACTACACGCTTTCAGAATGTTGGATAGCAAGTATCCACACGCTCCTCTGCATCGTAGCCAGTTTCACTCCGGACATTCTTTTCAGCCCCATATGCTGTCTTACACTCTGTTTTTACTCGAACTATGAAAACCGGGTAGCATCCACATCTGATCTCTTCTCAGTAGCACAGTGCTTCCCTCACGTGAAACTAGTCATTCGTCCAGCGATGGCCGCCAACCATTTTATCAAAATTCTCCTGGGCGCATCGTACTCATCTTCTGTCTTGAGAGAACATCAAATGCTTTCGGAACTGTTCTCCATATCTTTCATCACATGCAGTTTTTGCAGTGTTTGCACCTTCTCTCTTTCCTGTTATGTTCGGCCCAAAAAATCTCAACATTCACCCCCTCGCTTAGCATTGTGCCCCTGAATTGGCGGAGAAGTTAACAATGCTAACCCTCACGATACTCGCGATCCTCTATCCTATTGTCTTTTCTTCGAGTCCCGATGCCGCCGAATTCTCAACCTTCAACGAGTATTTAATCTCAGAGCCTCCTCCCTTCTTCAACTGTCACTATCCCACAGCTACCACGCACACATCAATTGCCTCACGGCCCATACAGCAGAGACCTCCTCCTCTTCCATCACATCAGATCCCATCCCATCATCCACCACTGATCATACTCGCAAGATGGCAACAAAGACGTACAAGTCCCTCGCTTTCAAGTTTCTAACCACCGCCGAAGCCGAGGAAGCACTCGAGACATACCGCATCTTTGAAAATCCATACATCGAATCCACCATTGCCGTACGCCCCGAGTTCACCGAGCTTAAGATCAACCCCGTCGAGGAAGACCGGTAAGATCCCCTTTTCCCCCAGCAATTGACAACAACTGACACACTTGACAGCATCACACCAAGACCATGGTCCCGAGCTAGTGCGTGGGAGCACAGCTACCGGTCGTGGGAGAAGCAGAGATACGAGGAAATGGATCGGAAGGAGAGGAACGAGAAGAGGGCGGAGGGTGTGCCGAAGGAGTTGGGGGCCAACAAGCTGTTCCGAGTGAGGAAGGATGCGTGGGAGAAGGCTCCGAGTGGGCTGAGGGAGGTGGTGTCGATCCGAAGACGCAGAACTGGGGGAGTGAGGAAGTGGAAGAGGGTGGAGGGAAGACTTGTTAGATTGTAGATGATTGGATGGGAGATGGGGAGAAGCGAGATACCGGTGGACGAGTTGACACGATGAATGGAACCTTCCTGGGCGCTGGGCGCCATCCGCTCTGAAATCCTTACAATAACTTGACCTATGTGACTATATATGCTATGACCAGCCTCGTCCATTCCCAACAGGCCTTTGAAATCCCTATGCTGAATACTGGGTAAAATGAGTAGACATGTGCTGTCAACTTCTACTGGCAACGGCGAGCACCCTCACTCTCACCTCTGTGCCATCTTCCTGACAGCAGTTGTGTCACCTTCCGTCTTGAAGAATACCAGAATTGCTCGCTACCATTCACCATTTGTACTGTCAACTTTTAGTTTTGCTGTGCTTCCTCATTTCGTTCTTACCATTGTGTTCGGTTACATCCAAAATTTGGACATTCACTCGAAGCTCTTCTCCTCGCTTACCATTGTGCCCCTGAATTCGCGAGAATCTCAACAGCAAGACATTGGTACCAGCTCGCTGTCAAGTCTACAATTGTTTTCTGCTGCCACTCTCCGCCAGCGCCGCGATCCTTGAGAATAAAATCCCACAGCTCTTCTGCTTTTCTTCCTTCTTTCCTTCTTAGCCCCAACGAAATCTGTCGTACCGTACCATCACGAACCACCCATCAAACAACAGCTTCGCAGCTCATACAACACACACACACGCACATCACCCCTAGCCATCTCGAAAATGGCAACCTGGCTCAACACCAAGATCAAATTCCCCACCGCCGATGAAGCAGACGCCGCCCTCGCCGCCCGCCTCAAGAGCGCGAACCCCTACCTCAAATACACCACCATGGGCAAGAATCTTCGTATGAGTCCAAGATTCGTCGACCGGTAAGCTCTTATTCCTATTCTTCATTCTCCAATCAGACAACAAACTAACAATATTGTCAGAGCTAAAGCACGACCATGGGCAAGAGCCTCCGCTTGGGAACACTGCAAGCTGTGGAAGAAGGAACGAGCTTTGGGGAAGAGCGGGAAGAAAGGCCAGCTCAAGGTCTTCATGGACAAGAGGGTGGAGTGCAGGGGTCGTGGTCGAAGTAAGATGAGGGAGGAGATGAGATGGAAGGGGCGAAGCCTGGTGGAGGAGAGGAAGTGGGAGAGGAAGAATGGAAGACTTGTCCGATTGTAGAAGTACTGGCAGCGGGAAATGGGTGACTAGAGACGAATCAAACTCTGGCCGGCGCTGGACGCCAATTGTTCTGAACTGACTTGAGATGCTTCATATTCGTGAATATACTGATGTGCTCACCGTATTGATTCTCCTAACCCTATCCGAATACTTGTGGTCAGCTTTCCATGCCACCATGATCTCAAAGAGGAGATCAACGTGAAGGAGTCCGTTGAGGTAAGTTTCGAGCCTTGCATTAGGTTGATGACCATCGAAACAATGTCGAAGATCATAACAACGTCTGCCATATCCAAGAGCTATCTAATCCAAGAGGTCAAATAACTAAAGTGATATTGTAGGAGATTCGCCCTAGGCGAGTCTGGGGAGACTGTTACGTAGAATGTGCGATAACAAGACAAGTTGGAGTTTCATACGGTTCAAAGAACAGAATTTCATGTGTGGACGAACATGTTATACAAATCAGAATGCAGGCCGCCGTTAGTAACCTGAACTGGAAAGAGTCGCTGAACTCGATCTCAGACATCTGAACGCTCCTCTATCTCCATCTGGGAATATCGAGAGTCTGGTGAATGCTGGTCTCGGAATTGCAAAGTGCAAAAGCAATGCCTCAATCATTGAGATAGGACAAGGACATCCTCCGCTGGCCATGTATCTATCTGCCTCTCTCTCAAGCGGTCTCTCTTCCTACTCATGGCTCCTAATCTTGCTCTGGTCTTCTGCGGAATCCTACTCTTCGAGACCTGTAGTCTCAAAGTTGTAGAGTTTGCTGGCTTAACAACCTTTGCCTGGAGTCCGGATTCCGGGCTCCCAATCCAATACATAGCGTCGATCTCAAGACTCCAAGCCTGTGTTTGTATCACGATAGGCTCTTTGTGTGTCCTTAGTTGCTGAACAGCCGTGTCGAGAGATGGGCAATGACAAGGCGTTGTACCTTGACATTTATGTTCCTGTGACTCGAAACAAAGAGTTGTCATGCATGCGAAGGTAGCGCATTGCTCTGTGTCAGTAAGAATCTGGGCTCATAGACTTGCCTTTTCGCAGGGAATAGGTAGACACATTGTGATCGGCTCTCCTGCTGTGTGACCTTGTGGACATGCAATTCGGAAGGTCTTGTGGTCGCAATCGATCGCAGTGTCCCTCAGCACGAGTAAGATATGCCGTATGAGTCTTCTAGTGAAGCTTTGCAATTCTTGGAAATTGGGTCGAGTGATTAGACCGTCATACCACAGCTTGATATTGCTACTGTCTTGTTTGAGAGCTTGGATGACACCAGGCTGCAAAGTTGACCATGTTGTGGGTGATTCAATGAGGTTTCCAGCAAAGGCTGGCATGACATCAGCGAGCAAATGGCGAAGCAGCACCCTTCTGGCAACACCCATGCAAGCACTCACTAGAACACCCCAAGGTTGATCCAACTCTGCGAGGGGCGGATTGTCCGCAATTAAGCCAAGATACTGATGTTTCCAGCTAATTCCTGGGTGCCAAGTCCAAGTGTTGTTGAATTGGACCTGCCACCGACAAATTGTTGACCCATGACTGCCATTCCAGCTTGAAATTCCGTGTATTGCCAGTATTCAGGCGTTGTGCCCAAGTTCTTCAAAGAGGCAATGAAGGAAGACCATCTTTGAACTGTGTTGGATTGACAAGCTCCATTAATACTCACGACCCCCGAAATTATGACCTTCTCCTTGCTGGTGAACCGTATAGGAAAATTATGGCGTGGCTCGGCTTCGTTTCTCCAGTGTAGGAACTTCTTGCCCTGGGTTGTGGAGTCAGTAGGGTTAATGACTCCACCACCAATCATGATAGCCGTTAATTCTCCCATGGTCGTCCCAGCTTCAGAGGTGCTTTCAATAAACTGGCCTAGTCCCAGGCATCCACTAGGTCTTCGGGACAGACGAGCAGGTCGAATGACTCCTGTAGCTCTTTTCCTAATGGTCCTTCTCTAAACACCGGTACGGGTTCCCGCAACATATCTGTTCAAGCAGGTGAATTGGAAGAGCGATGCTGTCATCCGCGGCCATACAGACTTCACCTCTTGTGTTGCAAAAAGTTTTATTACCGCCACTGGCCTATCGAGGAAAAATGTCTGGATAGGTCCGATGTGAGCCTTGACTAGACTGCTCGCAAAAAAACCATGGGAGAGAAAATCCCACGCTGCCCCCACTTTATAAAGTGAATATAAATAGAGTTTTTATTTAGGAATCCCTTATAGGTAGAGTTTTATTTTTAGTCCTTTACTTATAAAACTTTATAAGACTCTATTTAAAAATAGATTTTTATAAATTTATATAATATATTTTTTTTTAATTTTTAAAATAATTAATTAAATAATATAATTTATAATTAAATATTTTTTTAAATAAAAATTATATTAATTAATTAATTATTAATAACGTATATTATATAATAATTATATATTTGAATTTTTAATATTTAATTAATAATTAATTAATAAATAAATTTAATTTTTAAATAATTATTTATATATATAAATTTTATAATTAAATTTTAAATAATATTAATATTTTTATTTTTTTTATTTTTATTTATTTATTTATATATTAATTAATAATACGTATTATATATATATTTTATAATAATTTTTTCGAACAATTTATTAATCGCCAAAGTTAACAAGTCGGAAAATATTAATCCTTTAAATATTTTCTTTGTATATTATAAAATAAATAATATAAAAGCGTTTATATTTCTTTTTTTTTTGTTTAAACTTGCTCGGTCCAAACATAGTAAACTAGTGTAGTGGGGCTATATGCTCTCCCTTCAAAATCCTTGTAAATAGCTAGTTTCGAGGGCAGTGCTGGTCACGTGTCTTCTAGTACATAAGGAGCTTTCGC